>CAWUFW010021271.1:0-126127 GCA_963921515.1 Calotriton arnoldi
TGTACCACTGATCACATGGTGGAGGTACGTTGGCAGTCAGGGACTGCTGCACGAGCTGTCCAACTGACGTATTATGGGTATGGTGGTCGGAGCGTTTTGGGACCACTGCAACTGCCAGGGATTCGCAATCCCTGGTGGTGGTGCAGCGGTTTGGGTAAGCAATATGAATGGCGGTGCAGCTGCTGCACCGCCATGCATATTACGAGTTTCCCCACTGCCAGCCTTTTCATGGAGATGAGCCCGCCATGAAAAGGCTCGCAGCGGGGAAACAAAGGGGGCCATACAGGGCCCCTTGTTGTCCCTGTGCATGGGGCTGCATTCAGGGGGGCACATGTTGTGCCCCCCTGTGTGAATGTACCCCTATTCCTGCACGGCATGGACTGCTCAGTCCATGCCGTGAAGGAACGTACATTGGCAGACCCATGGAAGGGCAGTTATAATGCTCACTGTGAGCCTTGAAAACAGCTCCGTTGTAGGACCGCCACGCCACACGCCAGTCAACTAAATTACTCATAATCTGGTGGGCAGATTGCAGTTGAGTTTGGTGGTCCAGGAGTGGGGCACTGGCATGGCAGCGTGTTCCAGGACAGCCAAACTCGTAATCAGGCCCTATGAGTTTGGCTGTGTCGGAACAGGGCAGCATGCCACCATCATGCTCCCACACCGCCAAACCTCACTGCCAGCCAGAGTATGTGTTTTCTCATGCTCTGGCGGGCGGTTCTTTGGTGTTCCTACGGTGGTGCCTATTTGAAAAAGGCACTGCAATGGGAACGCCAAAGCCTGTTCTTGCACGGCATGGACTGTGCAGTCCATGCTGTGCAGGAAAGGGGGTGCATGCAGACAGGGGTGCACAACACGTGCCCTCTGCATGCATCCTCAGGCCATAAGGGAACTGTGGGCCCTGTGGGGCCACTTAGTCTCCTCACCGCCACAGGTTTCATGGTGGGCTCACTGCCATTAAATCTGAGGCAGTGTGGAAACTCGTAATATGCTTGGTGGTGCCGCAGTGGCACCACCAGCATATTGCGGCCCTCAGACCACAGTGCCACTGCCAGGAATCATGGATACCTGGCAGTTGTGGCATTCCTATGGTGGTCCGATCGGCGTAGTTGGAATATAGCGGTCGGACCACTGATGCAGCGGTCCCTGACTTCCAACACACCTCCACCGTGAGTTTGGCAGTCCTATGGACCACCAAACTCATAATTAGGCCCTAAGTATGCTACTCACTTAATATTGGAGAAAAAACATTAGCTATGAATGGCAGGATGCATGCTGAGAGAGTTAAAACAATAGGAATTTACCTCTCAATGTAACTGGTGGACATTTTTCTATTACCCCTATAGTGCGCATTTTCTTACTAGCACAGGCAGCAAGGCTTACAGAACTTATGTTGGCCATCTGTTAACATTATTTATATACAGATGTTCCAGAATATGGAATCTGAAGTTGGTGAGCTGAATTTGTATGGAAGTCGGCTCAGAAAGTAAGCTAGATAAAACATTATGCATGCATGTCTGTGTATTGGAATGTCAATCTATAGTGTTCGGTACTAAAGAAAACAACTCAGTACTGTAAGTGAATCAATGTAGGAAATGAATTAACCCCTCCTGTGCTCATGACGGAACCATTGCGTCATGAGGACAGGGGCACGAGGGATTTCCATTTTTTTGGGGGCCTCGGGAGGTGGGGAAGAGCTTCCCCAACCTCCCGAGGCCCTTCCCTGGTTTTCAATGTAATGACGATCGCGCGCATGGCGCGCTGTCGTCATTAGATTGAAAACGAAACTGAAACTTAGTTTCAGTGTTTTAGTGCTCGTGGGGCTATCTCAGCCCCCCGAGCACCGAAACACTTGGGAGAGGTATCGTTGGAAAGGGGAGAATCTCCCCTTTCTAATGGTATCCTTCCCTAGTAGATCCCTGCTTGGGGATCACCCCAGGAGGGCGATCCCCAAGCAGGGATCCACCCACTAGCACCAGGGAGGGGGAGCGGCCCCTTGGGCAAGGGCCTTTGCTCCCCTCATATTGTTTTGGGCACAACAGTCTTTCTACCCCGGGGGCAGAAAGCCCACTAGAAACCAGGGATTTTTTAATTGATGTTGGGGTGGGGGCTGCCCAAAATGGGCATGACAATACCCCCACCCCCAGTGAAATTCCAGTCTTTCTGCCCCTCCGGGGAGCAGAATGTCCATTAGATACCAGGGATTTTTTTTATTGATGTAGGGGTGGGGGCTGCTCAAGATGGGCAGGCCAATGCCCCCATCCCCCCAAAAAAATGCAACAGTCTTTCTGCTCCCCCCAGGGGCATATGGGGGCAGTAGCCCCTGATCTGCCCCCGGGGAGGGGCAGAAAGCCCACTAGGCACCAGGGATTTTTTTTGTTTATAATGTATGGGTGGGGGCTGCCCAGAATGGGCATGATAAAGCCCCCACCCCAAAAACAATTACCACAGTCTTTCTCCCCCTCCCCAGAGGCATATTGGTGCAATAGCCCCTTATCTGCCCCCCGGGGGGGGGGTAGAAAGCCCACTAGGCCTCAGAATTTTTTTTTTTAATTCAGGGGTGAGGTCAGCACAGAATGGGCATGCCAATGCCCACATCTCCCCAAAAAAATGCCACAGTCTTTCTGCCCCCCGGGGGGTGGATGGGGGCAGTGGCCACTGATCTGCCCAGCGATTATGCTGGCTTTTTTTATGCGTGGGGGTGGGGGCTGCCCAGAATGGGCATACCAATGCCCCCACCCCCCAAAAAATAGCCACAGTCTTTCTGCCCCCCTTGGGGGCATATCAGGCCAACTCCCCCACCCCCGATTTCCCCCCAGGGCGGCAGAAAGCCCACTAGGCACAGACTTGTTTTTAGCAATGTGCCTACCTCTGGATTTTGGGCCCTAGCGCAACCGGCACATAGGGAAACCTAGCAAACCTGTACATTTTTTAAAACTAGACACCAAGGGGAATCCAGGATGTGGTGACTTGTGCGCCTCTCACTAGGTTCTGTTACCCAGAATCCCTTGCAAACCTCAAACTTAGTTTAAAAAAAACACATTTTCCTCACATTTCTGTGATGGAAAGTTCTGGGATCTGCGTGGATCCACAAAATTCCACCCACCCCTGTGGGGTAGGACATTTGTGCCGGCAGGCACGGTGATTCCACCCAAAAATATGTGGAAAATTTGTTTTTTCAGCTAAATTTGAGGTTTGCAGGGCATTCTGGGTACGAAAACGTATTCACGAAAGCCATACCTCGCTGGACTCCCCCGGGTGTCTAGTTTTCCGAAATGTGGGGGTTTGGTAGTTTTACAAGATGGCCGCCGAGCCCGGGGCCAAAAACCCAGACGACCCCCCCTTGCAAAACCAGGTTGTTTTGTGATAGGTCATTTTGATATCTCCTCAATACGTTTTGGGCCCTTGCCTGTCGCGGGTACTTGACCCACCCACACGAGTGAGGTACCATTTTTATCGGGAGACCTGGGGAATGCTGTGTAGAAGGAAATTTGTGGATCCACGCAGATTACAGAACTTTCCCAGACAGAAATTTGAGAAAAAAGTGATTTTTTCAGCTAAATTTGAGGTTTGCAGGGGATTCTGGGTAGTGAAATGTTGGGGGACCCACGCAAGCCATACCTTGATGGACTCCCCCGGGTGTCTAGTTTTCAGAAATGTGTGGGTTTGGTAGGTTTCCCTAATGGCCGCCGAGCCCGGGGCCAAAAACTCATGGACCCCCTTGCAAAACCAGGTTGTTTTGTGATAGGTAATTTTGAAGTCGCCTCAATAGGTTTTGGGCCCTTGCTTGTCGCGGGTACTTGACCCACCCACGCGAGTGAGGTACCATTTTTATCAGGAGACCTGGGGGAATGCTGTGTAGAAGGAAATTTTTGGATCCATGCAGATTCCAGAACTTTCCCACACAGAAATTTGAGAAAAAAGTGATTTTTTCAGCTAAATTTGAGGTTTGCAGGGGATTCTGGGTAGGGAAATGTTGGGGGACCCATGCAAGCCATACCTTGCTGGACTCCCCCGGGTGTTTAGTTTTCATAAATGTGTGGGTTTGGTAGGTTTCCCTAGATGGCCGCCGAGCCCGGGGCCAAAAACTCATGGGACCCCCCTTGCAAAACCAGGTTGTTTTGTGATAGGTAATTTTGAAGTCGCTTTAATAGGTTTTGGGCCCTTGCCTGTCGCGGGTACTTGACCCACCCACACAAGTGAGGTACCATTTTTCTCGGAAGACTTTGGGGAATGCGGGGTGGGTAGAATTTTGAGGATCCATGCAGATTCCAGAACTGTCCACCACAGAAATGTGAGGAAAATGTGTTTTTTTTTACAAATTGTTTGGTTTGCAAGGGATTCTGGGTAACAGACCCTGGTGAGAGCCAGTCAAGTCACCCCATCCTGGATTCCCCTGGGTGTCTAGTTTTCAAAAATGTATAGGTTTGCTAGGTTTCCCTAGGTGCCGGCAGAGCTAGGGTTCAAAATCTACAGCTAGGCACTTTGCAAAAAAAGGGTCAGTTTTCACTGTGAAAATGTGGTGTGTCCACGTTGCGTTTTGGGCCGTTTCCTGTCGCGGGCACTAGGCCTGCCCACACAAGTCAGGTACCATTTTTCTCGGAAGACATTGGGGAACACGGAGTGCATGGAATTTTGCGGATCAACGCAGATTCCAGAACTTTCCATCACAGAAATGTGAGGAAAGTGTGTTTTTTTGGACACATTTTTAGGTTTGCAAGGGATTCTGGGAAACAGAACCTGGTGAGAGCCAGTCAAGTCACCTCATCCTGGATTCCCCTGGGTGTCTAGTTTTCAAAAATGTATAGGTTTTCTAGGTTTCCCTAGGTGCCGGCAGAGCTAGGGTTCAAAATCTACAGCTAGGCACTTTTCAAAAAAAGGGTTCGTTTTCACTGTGAAAATGTGGTGTGTCCACGTTGTGTTTTGGGCCGTTTCCTGTCGCGGGCACTAGGCCTACCCACACAAGGGAGGTACCATTTTTCTCGGAAGACTTTGGGGAACGCGGGGTGGGTGTTTTTTGTGGATCCACGCAGATTCCAGAACTTTCCACCACAGAAATGTGAGGAAAATGTTTTTTTTAACACATTTTTAGGTTTGCAAGGGATTCTGGGTAATAGAACCTGGTGAGAGCCAGTCAAGTCACCCCATCCTAGATTCCCCTGGGTGTCTAGTTTTCAAAAATGTATAGGTTTGCTAGGTTTCCCTACGTGCCGGCAGAGCTAGGGTTCAAAATCTACAGCTAGGCACTTTACAAAAAAAGGGTCAGTTTTCACTGTAAAAATAAAGTGTGTCCACGTTGCGTTTTGAGCTGTTTCCTGTCGCGGGCACTAGGCCTACCCACACAAGTGAGGTACCATTTTTATCGGAAGACTTAGGGTAATGCAGAATTGTAGAGCAACTGTTATTACCTATTGACTTTCGGTGCATTTCTGCCTTCCAAATGAAAGACAATGTGTAAAAAGAAGTCATTTTGAAAAATGACCTATAATTCTCATGCTAGTATGGGTACTCACAATTTCGGAAATGTGCAAATATCTACTGTTTCTAAACTCTATATTTTGTTCCAATTTCAGAAATACATAGGTGTCTTTCATACTGATTTGTCCATGTATATATTTTCCCAAATTAATTTCTATATACCCGGTACATAATAAAAAAAACATTGCAAGATGCTGCTCAGTTATTGGCTCTGGGTTCGTCGGGTTCTTAGTGAACCTACAAGTCCTATATATCCCCACAACCATAAAGGTCCAGCGGATGTAACGGTATATTGCTTTCAAACAGCTGTCATAATTAGAAGAAGTTACAGGTGAAAACGTTGACACAAATGGCTGTTTTTTGCAACTAATTTTCAATTGTTCCTATATTCAACTGTTAGTTTCTATAAAGAAACCTTGAAGGATCTACACAAATGACCCCTTGCTGAAATCAGAATTTTGTCTACTTTTCTAAAATGTACAGCTTTCCAGGTTCCATTATTGCTTTCATACCCATTTCTACCATTAACTGGAAGGAGGTTGAAAGCACAAAAAATTGCAAAAATAGGCTATGTCCCAGAAAAATGCCAAAACTGTGTAACAAATTTTGGTTTTCTGACAAAAGTCTGAGGGGCATATTATCAAGGAAACACGATAAACATTGCATTTCCCGCTTTGCGCGATTCCTGTTATCGCCGCGTATCGCAGGATCTAATCGCCGAGATATCGCGTTATTATCAACGCATATCTCCACGGCGATTAAATCCTGCGATAGCGGCGTGAAACAGAATCGCGCAAAGCGGGAAATGCGATGTTTATCGCGTTACCTTGATGATATGCCCCGTTGCCTCAGCCGTACAATCCACCTGCCATAATAAGTATGGCTATGTCGGATTCAAACCAGGCGTTGCAAACCCGCGATAACCGCGGTTAGCGCAGTTAATTCTATCGCATCGCGGGTTTGCTCGAGGCTTGTTAATAGTGTGCTGCCGTGTCAGCGCAGATTTCCAGGGAGGAATGGAAAGGAACGCCCACTTTGCATGTCATTACCGATATTCTTCGCTGACATGCAAAGTGGAGTTAAATGGGCTGCTTACTCAAGGAAACGCGTGTTAGCGTGTCCTTGATAATTGTGCGGGGTAAAATTCGCCGCTTTTCGGCCGAAAACGGCCGCTAAAGCGGCGATAATGGGCTTGATGATATGCCCCTGCTTGTCCCCGAAATATGGGAAGAAGGTGATTTCAGCACCACAACCCCTTTGTTGATACCATTTGCAGGGAAAAAACCAGACGCTTTCATCTGTAGCCCTTTTTTCCCATTTAAAAAAAAAAGTTTTGCTGTATTTCGGCTAATTTCTCCAGGGGAATCCACAAACCCTGGGTACCTTTAGAATTCCCATGATGTTGGAAGAAAAGGACGCAAATTTGGCGCGGATACCTTATGTGGTCAAAAAGTTACAGGGGCCTAAGCGCGAACTACCCCAAATAGCACAGGGGGGAAAAGGCCTAGCAGTGAAGGGGTTAAGGTCATGTGCACAGACGGGATGAAAAAACTTACATCCTCTGCCTTTAGACAAGATATCTGAGAAGTTCTTTATCAATTCTTTATAAGGTATTCATTGAATAGATGACTTGGCAGCTTGTTTCTGAATTGCAGATGCATACTGCAAGCCCGATGTAGATTTCGATGTTAGTCCATATTTTTGGGCACATAGCCCAAGTCTGGTGATGGTGTTGATCCTTATAACACATTGGGCTCTACATTTGGGGGCATATTTACAAGAAATAACGCATCGATGTGCCGAGGCAGCAATGCAAAAAAATGTATTGCGCCTGAGTGAAAATGCCTCATAACGCCATGGATGCGCCGTATTTACAATACAAGGCTCCATGCCGCAAGGTTCCAAGGATGCGTCAGAAGTTCTGATGTATTCGTGGGAAGGATGCTGCAAGTGCATTGCTATTGTTGGTCATAAAACTGACTCAACTACAGAAAAGCATCAATTGCAGAGGCGATGTGTCAGTTTTGACTAACGCAAGTAGCCTACGGTATGGGGACCAAGGTAATAGAGTGTAAAAAAGGTGAAAAACTTGCTTTGCACTCTAATACATTGGTCCTGGATATCACATATACAAGTGGGCATAGTGTACTTATGTGTACCACTATATCTACATATGAATGACATGTCATTAATGGTGTGTAATATGTGATTTACTATGTTACCTACCTTATGAGTGCACTTACTTGTTGAGGGGATGTGACTTGATTGCAGATTACACTGTTTCAAGTCATTTCAGCTGGCCAAATTCCGCTGAAACAGCCAATGTGTCATTCTTACGCCTGTCTTTTAGAGGTGTTGGAATTTTGATGCATCTCAAGCTCAGCGGCCCTCCTCCCAAAGATGCGTCACTTAGGGAAAAAGTCATAAATACCACTGCATCAGTTTTACGTGGGTCTTTAGTTGGGAATGCCTACCTTCGATTTAATAAAACTAATGTGTCACAGCCAATTCCGACAAAGGAAAAAACCGACGCAGGCCGACAAAAAGTGACGCATCAGCCTAGATGCATCACTTTGTAAATATGAAGCAATGACAGCGCCGCCACTGCATCAAAGAAAATGACACCGCGGTGGTGGAAGCTCCTTGTAATATTCCCCACAGTGTGGTGAGCCCCTGCCAGCTATGGTGGAGCACTGTTTATAGTAATTAATGGAGGCAGATTGACCAAAAAAAACAACAGAAGATTTAGAGGTAGGTCATTGCTTTTGGCAGTCTAGGAGAACTTGTTCAGAATCAGTCTGTGTGATCCCATTCTGCCTTCAAGAAGCATTAACCAATTGTGGTATCACTTGAGTTGCTCACAGGTCAACCCACCCTGGATCACATTCTGCTCTAAATTCTAAATATTTGAATTAAGTAGGTAAAAAAAAGAATGGAAAAACAGTGTTTATTATATTTGCTGGAACCTGTAGCATCCTTAAGATTTAATAGTGAGAGACTAATGGCAAATTCTCAAAGTTCATTCCTTTCCTTTTACGCCCATAAATGACGCTCACACAACCTGAAATACAAACCCTAAACCAGGGAATCTAAAAGAAAACAAATCCTGGAGCTGCTGGGAGATTCATTTCAATTGATATATGCAATGTGAAAATAAGGTTTTCTTTCATCTCGGCCGCATATTGTCATAGCAAAATTAACCGAAGAAACAGCTAATGAGTGTGTAATACGAGTCAGATACTCCCAGCAGAGGTATGTAAATACATTCAGAAAGGCAGTGAACACGTATGTGTTAGCTTTTGTCAGCTATCAATGTCTCTCTTCTCTCCCTGCTGAGAGCATTAAAGTAGGTGTGAACAAATTTAGACTCAGATTTAGAAAGATGTCACGGAACGCACCGCACCACCCAAAGTTGCTGTGATGCGTTGCGTGACAGGGAGATTGCAGGAAGGCACCATATCTACAGAGATAGAGATAGTGCTGGCACAGAATCAGGCTGCCTAGCATCACATACGTACCTTTGCACCATAGGGCAAGGATGTGGGTGTGAAGTCTAGCATAGGAGGTTGTACTAGAAGGGCAGCCTTCCAGTACAAAATACTATACCTAGATAAACTTTAAAACTTCACCCTCTTTAGATATGTGCTGTACAGTGCAGCAAACATCTGAAACAGTAAGTTCATAGGGTGAGAATGTAGATGTTTTCTGGGAAGGGGCAGTAGAATAACTAGGGAGAATAGTGGGAATGTCCTCAAATATTTGTTCCCTTTTTGTCAGAAATAAGGTCGCCATGAACTAAATTGTATCGTGTTGGTATTTTCTTATTACTTTCTTATCCATTGTGAGGCCCAAAGTACTTTTAAGATTGTTGATTAAGTAGCTACTCCATTAGTATAATTTATGCAAAGCTTCATATCCCGCAGACATGAAATGAATAACAATAGGAAAAAAAGAAAAAACAGTAAGAACTTTTCTAAACACCCATGAACTGTTAATTCAAATTGCACCTCCCACCCTGTTCCCTAACAATAAATTTAGTGCACGACCTAATGGATACTACTGATCCAGCGATCCTGGATCAATCATTTTCATACACAGGCCCATATACACTACCCTAACATAATCCCTTCACGCTGGGGTTCAGTGTGATGCAAGTTTATTCCTAACACACTAAATACACCATTGAACCTGCATTTCTCCCTACAAATAAATTGTGGTGATTAGATCTAGAGTTGGTTAGTTGATAGCAATAATTAGTACTTATCAAACATCTATACTAAATAAAATAAAAACAGACTATGGGGCCGATTCCGATTCGGGCCGGAAATCTCTCCGACCGAGCCGGACTCGGAGAGATTTCCGACCGAATCGGACCCTAGCAGCCCGACCGAACGAGTACGATGCGCACGTATGCTATCGGACTCGATTCGGTCGGACTCCATTGAAGTCAATGGGAGCCTGTCGTACAACGCGTACGCGGGCTCCCATTGACTCCAATGGGTGCGAGGCAAACAGGGCGCCCCTACAGCGTGTACGCGGCGAAGTGACTCGCGCCGTACACGCACAGGTAGGGGGACCCATGGGTCCCCCTGTGTGCGACTCGCACAGCTACGCATACAGGGGGTCCGACACGGACCCCCAAAGTACGGCTCCGACTGCTCCTTCGAGCCGGACGGCGCGAGTCGGACGGACTGCTCGCGGCGCGCATCGTACTTGCCCGGCCGGGGAACGTCTCCATTGCGCGGTGCGAGGCGTGTCCGAGCGAGTCGGTCGGAGCGGTCGGCTTTCGTGTACGAGTCGGTCGGTGCGATTGGGTCTCGCGAACGAGTCGGTCGGAGTTTTCGCATCGTACTCGCTCGCCCGGACGCACGTACGAATCGGTCGGGAAACAGGGCTCCGAATCGGATCCGGTAAAGCTGAATCCGATTCGGAGCCCTACCGGCCGAGATCGGAATCGGCCCCTCAGTGTATAGTTTATGTTGTTTATCGTAAATAATGTAAGAATAAATGGTCATCAAGTACAGTTACACGGAATGCAAATCATGAATTATCACAGAGAGAAAACATTGGCAATGTATCATTTTAAACTCATATCAATAAATAATGCAATGAAGGAGTGGATAGGAGAAGAGAGAAAAGTTTCAGAGACAAAACACATTTGCAAATGAATATGCAAATTAAGAAGATTATCTATACTAACCCAAGTAAGATTCAGGGAAACTACCCCACTGGCGAGTTAGGGCAGGAAGGCCACTCAAGTAGAGTCGAGTGACAAAGATTAGGTCAGGAGACAGGTAGGAATCAGGTAGGCCTCTATCTTGAAACAGCAAACCGACGACAGCGATGATCTCCCGCTAACTAGCATCAGCACCTGCTCTAAAAACCACACCCACTGGGGACCTTCAATTATACCCTAAAACCTAAATGTCCAACCCACATTTGTTTCATTTAACAACTAAAGTTTGTCTCTCATTGGCTAATAATGGGGGTGTTCTGTCACACCACTCTCGTCATGTCCATTTTATTAGACACCCTTTTGTTCAAACATTAAGCATTACATCAGAATCATCCAAGAAACAACTTTGAACATAATCATAGTAAACATTTCCTGCCGTTCCTAGAACATTGCAAATCTCTACGCCTCCTTTGTTTGTCTCTGCCATCTCGTGAGGAAGTCGCATCGCTTCCATTTGTAATCTTATCCTCCTTCTTCCGTAACCTTGGCAGGCAGTCAGTACAACAGGAAGGACATTTCTATTGCCTCTGCATTCTCTCCTCATTTTAAGCTCATTTATTTCGTATTTTTCTTTTCAGGAAGAAAGTTAACCCAAAACTGGCATGCAGAAGTGTAGGCCTATGCTCACTTTTTCTACAAGAACAGAACACAAAACATTTATTAATTTCAAAAAAATTTAATTTCATTTTGCGCACCATCCCAGCATTTGCACTAACCCATGAACAGCCCATGTTATGTTATTCCTAGCAAAATATTATTATTGTGCACAAAAGCAGCATTAGTTTTTATCAAGCAGTTTGCGTCCTAGTTTTCATGCATTATTACACGCATTAGTTTACGCATGCGCATAAGCATTTCCCCATGTTTTAGCATTTATTAATACAAATATTCACCGCACACCGTTAATATATGTTACTGAGGGTTTAATCCGAGCAGGTTTTATTTACGCAAAACCCTGCTCCATCAATCCCTCCTTTGAAGGCGTTTTGAGCCATCATCAAAATACACTTCACATACAAGTTGCCATTTTATTTAAAATACTGTACTTCTTTCTCGTTTTATTCTTTCATCTAAGTCTTTCATGATCTCATAGTAATTTCCTCTCATTTCTTCTAATTCTATCTCTTCTCTCTTTCTTTTTCTTGCTCTACGTTTAAGATCGGATGTCTCTTTCTTTCTACACTTGCATTTGCAACATTTATAAATCATGATAACTATTATTATTACTACAACTACTAAAGTAACAGGTATTAATATTTTTCCATATGTACAATAGGTGGATAAGCTTTCAGATCTGCACATCTATAAGTCAGTAATATTGTAGTCAAACATTCAATTTATAACCTGTCAAAATATAAGGGTGCTCTCGTGGTGCCATGTTACCCACCCACCTTGGGTAAAAATCTGCTAGACCTGCAGCCTCAGTCTAGACCAAAATGTGAAACAAATGCACCAAAGCACACCAAAACACTGTTACTTTTATCCTCAGACAGTCATGAAACGAAAAGAACACAACCAGTTAGTAAAGTTCAATTTGCAACTTTCCAAAAAGTGATTCACAGCTGTAGATGTATCAGGTCATTCAAATGTATTCCATTGTAGACAAAACCAAGGCAGCCGACGCGCGTTTCGTCCTCCTGGACTTTCTCAAGGCTTATCTCAAGATTGAAAACCAGCAGTCCTTTCCAGTATAACACATTCAAAAATCCAAATGTTAAAAGAATCCTTATAAGGTAGTTGTATGTCTGCCAGCCTGAAATTAGTGTATCCACGCCATAAATAAGGCTTGTGTAGTCGTAGCAGAATAAAGTGGCAATTGTTGCATCAAAGTTAGTCAATTTCAAACGATTCCTTATTTGCGACGTTTGTATTGTCGTGGGGGTGCTTGAACCATAATAAGTAAGCGCATTGAGTTCCAAGTGGCAGAGCATCCGCCGTATTCCCGAACTGCTTCCTAACAAACTACTCCCTAAAGTCGAAAACCAATTTCCCACCGAGGAAAAACTCTTACCAAGTTTCTCCCAAGCACCATCAACTTTCAGTTCAGTTAAATCTTCATGAAGTTCTGTAATATTTTTAATATACCCCTCAAAATTCTAACTTTTGTCAGGAATATAAGTACAGCATTGTTGTATTTTCAACATGCTACAGACTCCACCCTCTTTTGCTAATAATATATCAAGGGCAAGTCGATTTTGCAAAACCATTGATCTAATCGCAATCATTTCAGTATCAATCATCAAGAACCCACCAGCAGTATCTGTTGATAAACGATCAACCATTGTACACAATTTTCTAATTTTATGTGAATTCAGAATAACTCCAACTGAAGGTATCAGTGCTCCAAAAATATCCCCAATTATTTCAGAATAACTCGCTCCTCTCTTATTATGAGTTAGTCCTTGTTTCATTACATTAATTCTATTATTCTTATCTACGTGATAAACTTTCGGGAATACTATACCTAAATAGCAACACCCATACCAACCTGTAGGTAATCTATAATAAGCATTCTTACCACACACATAATAAATTCCCAGGAAAACAGGATCAGTCCCTCCTTTTAATCCCCAATTTCCTTTTATCAAGAAAGTATGCTCACATTCACTAGAACCAATAAAATAGCTATTAAGTTCATTCTTTTCTCTAAACACGCAAAGCTTTCCTCTTTGTTGAAAATCTAGAGCCATGGCAGCGTAAGTCTCACCCTTTTTATAATCACCCTCTCTGAAAACCCATGGAGGTACATGTGACTTTTGCTCAGCAGCTTTCTTTTTGAAATCTCGTCTTCTATCTTCTACCAAGTTCATAAACTCAATTTCTTCATGCCGTAGTTTACAAATTAAGTTATTTCTATGTGCATCTATTGTATCTATCGGTTTGTTACTAATGAAAAAATCTCCCATGTAAGCTGAAAAAACAGGTCCATAAACAATTTTTAAATCTCTCCTAATAGGAATTTCTGGAAATATTAGGTCAAAATTAGAATAATAATACTCTAGTCCTTCCCTCTCGTAGAACAAACTAGTTAAGACACTACAAGACACACCATATGTTAAAGGTAGGTGATGGTAAGTCACCCCCTCTGAGACAGATGACGGTAATTGCATGCACACATAACAATCTCTCGCATTCATTGTATTAACATACTCATATAACAATTTAGTAAAAACATTTAACAAAAAATCATTCATTGATTTATCATGATGATAAATACTATCATCTTCTATCTTTCCTATATTAGTATTTATACTTTCTTTAGTAACAGTATCTATTCTCTCACTTCCCACACCATTAGTATTATTTTTGTAATTAGTCACCATCATAACAGGGACAATAACAATCAGTGTTAAACATACCAACGTTAGTAGTAAGACACTACGTAAGCAAGCATTAATACATTTATGTTTAAAACTATGATTTTGATATCCAGTCTCTGTTACCTTTGCCATCTTAGACACTATATAATAAAATTATAAAAATCTAAGAAAAACCTAAAAATCTAAAAATCTAATTTTTGAGAAAAAAACTTATCCAAAACCATCTAGAGTAGTGTATCCTTACACTTTAAAAAAACGTATCCAAAACCATCTAGAGTAGTGTATCCTTACACTTTAGGCCTCTCTTCTTTACCCCCTCTTTTTCTCTTTTTTTTATTTTTTTTTATTTCTTCCTCTTCTTCAAATCTTTTTGAACTTTCGGAATATTCTTCATTGAAATTTGCTGCACCTTTATTTTCACAGTTCTCTTTTAATGTGGTTTCAGTTGTTTTGATCACTTCGATCAGTACCAGCTTCTTTTTCTTTCTGATCTGTGTTCTCAATTTCTTCTAAACACCACATATGTCCATTCTGGAGCTGTGTATTACTTATTTGGAATTCTTATTCTTCTTGTTTTTCGTACTGATTCTTCTTCTGAATCACTTTGTCCAGTTTGACTTGATATTTCATTTATTTGATCTGGCCTTTTCTTTTCTAGAGTGTGTTTCAGTCTTTTCACTCTTTTGGCCACTCATCACCTTTTCTTGCTCTCTTAACTTGAACTGCTTCTTCACCTTCGTTGTCAAGTTCGCAAGTTCTTTTATTCAGTTCTTTTCTCTGTTGTACTTGCTCTTGATTTTCATCAGTCACTTTCTCTTTTTCTTTCTCAACAGCAGTCTCTTGAGACCCAGTAGCTGTTGCCCACTTTATTCGACTTGTACTTGGTTCTTCTTCTTGTTCAGTCTTTTCAGAATCTGTAACACTAGATTCTATAGCTTCATGTTCTTCAGCTTCTGGTTCTTTTCTCTGCTTTACCAGTTGCTGCTCTTCTTCTTGTCTTTCAAGTGGACTTGGGACTCATCTTGTATGACTTGCATGAATCCAGTTTGGCAAGCCACGACACTTCACTGCTGTCACCAAAATGATCTGATATGGACTCATCACTACAATATTTAGCATATCTCAAAATCTCATCAACTGTTTTACTCTGCCAACAAATCAAATGTTACTGAATCATGTTACTAATTTCAGGTTTTAATCCAAAAACAAACCTATACACAAAGTGTCCCATATCTTTGTCACCTATACTTTCAAAACCACTATACTGTTTGAACACCTGTAATAACCTTTCGTAATAGGCATGTACCGATTCTTTGGGTTCTTGGGTTGTCCTGTCAATTTTAACCCAATCTGTTTCTTTTGGAGAAATTTTACTCTTCAAGTAAGTAATTACTTGATTATATTTTTTCATCACTTCATCTGAAGGTGCTCCTGATTTCACATCTCTAGGATATTCTTCTTTTGGCCAATCAACAGTAATTTTACACTCAGTCCATAAATCAGCTGGAACTACAATCTCAAACAAACCATCAAAATCTTTTAACAAAACTTTTGAAACCTTTACAAACCTCTCTACCTGTTTGTACCATTCGACAGGTTTCTCTCTCAACCTAGGGAAATCATTCGTAAAAGATAATATATCCTGTCTTGACCAGGGAACATGAACATATCCACCACCTGGAACTTCTCTCATTGGGCATACCATTTCAGCCTGTCCTGTTTCTCTTAATGGAAATAAAGATGCATTTTTACTTGCAAGCATTTCTTCCTTCTTTTTCGCTCATCTACCTTTCCACCGGTCTAAATCACCCCATTTCTTCAAGGTATTCATCAATTCTTTTATTTGCAATCATTTACCAGATGTATTCAAACTCTCCAAATCCTTATCAGTAGAATCCAATCTATACGTTTTCTGCAAAACTTTAGACTTCTCTATGTCTACTCCATATTCTTGTGCAGCTTCTGCTAACCTCATGTAAATTCCGTGCTTTCCATGTAATATTCTTACACAAAAATAACAACTCTTCATCTCGGTACTTACTCAATCTTTCTGGACTTATTGTATCAATTAGCATTTCTTCCAGATCCACTCTCAATCTAGCTACATCTATACTCGATTGTGACTTATTCTTTTCCATTCCTCTTATCCAGTCATCTAACTCCTGTGGCGAAGGATCGACCGAACTCCCTGATACTGGAGTTATTCAACTTTCATTCTGCACTATTTTTCTAGGATCCATCTGTACACTTCTCTTTGGTGTTTCAATTACATTTTCACTCACTGGTAGATCAATCAATGAAGTACTCGTCTCAACCTGTTCTGATGCACTAACATTATTCATGGGAATTGTCAATGCATGTATTCTCAATATATTCTGACTCTCACCATACAATGGAACTATAGGACCAATCGTTACTGGTACCGATAATGCTTCTGCATTCAGACTCATCTGACTAATTCTTTGAGTTAACTCCTCTCTTGCCTTATTCAACATGTCAATATCATTTTCCTGCAACACTACTCGAGTATGGGAAGCTACCAAAACGTGTGTAACCTGTGAAACTTGTGGAGACTGTAGAGCTTATGGAACCTGAGGAACCTGTATTTCAATTAATGGTGCATTTGGAACTGTTTCCCCTGAACTTTCTTGATATGGTGAAGGTCTCTTTAACAGTATTTAATCTAACAACGCATCATCAATCTCATCTGGATCATTATCTTGTTCTGAAGTCTCTAAATTATTCTTTTTCTCTTTACTTTTTCCTCCAGTCTGATCTTCAGCAACTATTACTGGATATAATCCATCTGCACTTACATCTCTCCTCCATCTTTTCTTTTGATCATCCCATCTAGCCTCAGAATATCTTGTTATTATATTCCTATATTTAATTCCATTCCTGTCTCTCCCTCATTTATATGCCTCATAATCCCATTCCTCAAGCGCTTCATACTGCGTAGGTCTAGGACTTGGTTTAAATGAATTCATTCATCCTCTCAAGTTCTCCAAAATCCTTAAATTAAATGTACCATTCTCTGGAAAAGCTAAAACTCCATCATCCTCCGTATATTTAATCCAATTCTCTAACCATGTACACGTATGATACCCGCATTCCAACATCATAAAGGAAGCAGGCGTTCTCGGAGGTGGTATAGGAAGTCCCTCTCTAGTAACTATCGGCTTGTCTTTTTTAAATAAATCTTTTATTCTTTTTACCATCTTCATTTTTAAACACTCCTTTTTCTCGCTAATTAAACCCAAACAAACAAGAGAAAAGCTTCTGTAAATCCTCTCACTCTATTCGTTAAATCACAACCAATACCAGCGCGGCTCACAGCAACCAACCAATCACGGCTCACTACGTATTCGCTATTTCAACCAATGCTAGCACGGCTCACAGCACCCAACCACTCACGGCTCACTATACGCCCGCTGTCTGACCAATGCCAGCGCAGCTTTTTGTGACGTCAGTATTACTCCTGCTACTGACCCTCCCTTTACAAAATAATACAGCAATGTATTTTCTACGTTTTTCTCAACTATTTCTTGTTAAAAACAACACAAAACAATGCTACTTTGTCTGCTCCACTAATAAAAGAGATAGTTCGATTCACTCGAAGAGTTTTTCTTTTACTTCTAGTAAAATAACGACCAGCGCTACTCTCCTCTCAATCAAGTTAAAGGAGGTCTTAGTACTCCTCTGGGGATACTAGCCAAAGTTTCGGAAGATGACTTTCTTTTCAGAAAGAGGTCTTGGTACTCCTTTAGGGATGTAAGGCCAGAGTTTTGGAGGCGGACCTTTCACTAATTCATGCAACCTTCTTTCAACCGAATATGTCCCTAAAATAACATCGTCAGCCTTTCGCTGTTTGATATTACAACAACAAACAAAGTACTTCTGCAGTGTGAGACCCTTCTCACACTATTCTTCTGCCAATTAGGCTAAAATAACATCATCCTAGGATCTTAGGTAACTCCGTACCCGTACTTCCAAACAACATAAAACGAAAAGACTAACTTTTCATGTTAATAATCAATAAATCAATAATCAATAATTATTGCCAAAATAATCAATAATTAACCATCCTCTGCTATCAAAACTGATCCAGCGACCAGGGATCAATAATTTTCACATACAGGCCCATATATACTACCCTAACATAAACCCTTCACGCTGGGGTTCAGTGTGATGCAAGTTTATTCCTAACACACTAAATACACCATTGAACCTGCATTTCTCCCTACAAATAAATTGTGGTGATTAGATCTAGAGTTGGTTAGTTGATAGTAATAATTAGTACTTATCAAACATCTATACTAAATAAAATAAAAACAGACTTAGTGTATAGTTTATGTTGTTTATCGTAAATAATGTAAGAATAAATGCTCATCAAGTACAGATACACGGAATGGAAATCATGAATTATCACAGAGAGAAAACATTGGCAATGTATAATTTTAAACTCATATCAATAAACAATGCAATGAAGGAGTGGATAGGCGAAGAGAGAAAAGTTTCAGGGACAAAACACATTTGCAAATGAATATGCAAATTAAGAAGATTATCTATACTAACCCAAGTAAGATTCAGGGAAACTACCCCACTGGCCAGTTAGGGCAGGAAGGCCACTCACGTAGAGTCGAGTGACAAAGATTAGGTCAGGAGACAGGAAGGAATCAGGTAGGCCTCTATCTGGAAACAACAAACCGACGACAGCGACGATCTCCCGCTAACTAGCATTAGCACCTACTCTAAAATCCACACCCACCGGGGACCTTCAATTATACCCTAAAAACTAAATGTCCAACCAACATTTGTTTCATTTAACAATAATGTTGTCTCTCATTGGCTAATAATGGAGGTGTTCTGTCACACCACTCTCATCATGTCCATTTTATTAGACACCCTTTTGTTCAACCATTAAGCATTACATCAGAATCATCCAAGAAACAACTTTGAACATAATCATAGTAAACATTTCCTGCAGTTCCTTGAATGTTGCAAATCTCTACGCCTCTTTTGTTCGACTCTGCCAACTCGTGAGAAAGTTGCATAGCTTCCATTTGTAACCTTATCCTCCTTCTTCCATAACCTTGGCAGACAGTCAGTACATCACGAAGGACATTTCTATTGCCTGCATTCTCTCCTCATTTTAAGCTCATTTACTTCATATTTTTCTTTTCAGGAAGAAAGTTAACCCAAAACTGGCATGCAGAAGTGTAGGCCAATGCTCACTTTTTCTACAAGAACAGAACACAAAACATTTATTATTTTCAAAAAAATGTAATTTCATTTTGCGCACCATCACAGCATTTGCACTAACCCATGCACAGCCCATGTTATGTTATTCCTACTAAAATATTATTAACGTGCACAAAAGCAGCATTAGATTTTATCAAGCAGTTTGCGGCCAAGTTTTCATGCATTATTACATGCATTAGTTTACGCATGCGCATAAGCATTTCCCCATGTTTTAGCATTTATTAATAACATTTTTCACTGCACACCGTTAATATATGTTACTGAGGGTTTAACCCGAGCAGGTTTTATTTACGCAAAACCCTGCTCCATCACTACTTCAAAGCATATCAACATAAATTTATAAACATAGAGATGCGGTCCAAAGAAGAAAGTTCAAAGACTGCGTCTTTTTTATTTTTATTCCAAAACCTTTAACTTCACATAAATTAGAACGATTGCAGCCTCATCCAATGTGTTTCATTTGAACCTCCAACTTATTCAGGGCTGCAATACAATACACAAAACATATGTGTAAATATTTACAACTACAAACATAAATATACATGATATTGATGGAGGGTAAATGGAGAGACACTGCAGTGGTCACACATGGCTTACCAGCTCACGAGAGCAAGACCTGCGCTCTGCTCGTTCTCTTGAAAGGAAGGAACAACGATGTCAAATACAGTAGCACTTTATTAAGCAATTCAAATCCACACGAAACAGTTCAATTTAAATGTTGCCCATCAACCCATGAGCAGGATGAAAAAATAAATGCATCGACAATGTTATAAATCAAATGTTCAAACGCAGCAGAAATGTATATCTATCTATCATTCTATGAGCAGCTGCCCAAGGGGCAACCCTGAATTTAAAAGTGATGAATAGGATAGTGCTTAGAAGGCAAATCTTTTCTTAAGAAAGCAACACCATTCAAGACTACGCAGTTTAAGCTAAGGTAAATGCAATGACTTGGATGTGGATGAGCTAAATTAGAGGGGCTGACAAAGCCAAAAGGCTGGCAATCAAAGAAGAGCATTACCACCTCAGAATAGGCTTCTAGGCCCTAGAGAAGAGATCAGTCGACTGGGAACTCAAGTGCTGAGCACTATAGGAGGAGTTCAGGGCCTGGACCTGGGTGAAGACCTTTTATAGGGAAAAAGGCAGAACTTCTACCCACGTCTGACGTGGGTTCTTGACCGCACGCTTACTGTAACTTCGGAAAGTTTTGAGAGAACAGAGAAGTGGTTACTTAACTAAAAATATTGCAAACATTGCTTGTGAAAGACCAAGATGTACGAGCCGAACCTTGCCTACGTGTTGTCTGAGCTATTCTTGCAGCTGTGGAAAATTTCCGTGGTTAGCCGGGCTGCCTCGCACTGCTGTACATGACAGAAATAAGTTCTTAAGATCAATGGGGCCTGGTAGATTTTATTTATTGAAAATGACAAAAGGGATAGTGAGCTTGGGCTTATGTGTGTATGTATCTAAAGAGGTGTGAACTGTTATGGAACCTACTAAATGTTTGAGATAAAATGGTCCCGTTAACACACTTCTTAAGTTCTGACTGGTGGGGCCTATATGTGGGTTTCATCTGCCTGAGCAGAGCAGGATTCTGCATGGGGGGATTTTTATATGGTAAAACGGGACCCTGCTTCATCTCCCTCCTCTTGTTCATTATTTTGAAGAAAATTCTTGCACTTAGTGTAGTCCCATTGTTGTCACTTCTACAACTTCTATAAGTGCTAAGTTACTCACATTCCCTGTTCTATCCTTGCTCTCCCTTAGCAAATTCTGCTATTCTTGGGAGGTGCAACTGCGGACATGGTGTGCTGACTGAAGAGCATTTTGTACATTAGGACACAGCCCATGTATTTGGAGACAGGTATGACATTGTAACACATGCTGTTTTCTGTGTCTGTAGGCCGGTGTGTAACATCCTGCCCTGTCAACTGTCCCTTCTTTATCAATGGCTATTTATTCACTTTGGTACAATATCTCTGTGTCATTTAAGCAGTATCTCAGATATAATACTGTGATCACAACACACTTTAAGGAGCGTAGTCATTATAATGGCAGGAATGGGGGTCAATGCTGCTAGCAGCACCCATGATCATTTTCTCTAATTGTTCTGAAAGTCTTGAGGCATTGTTCCAATCGTTGGTACGTGTGGCTAGTGTGACTAGTTGGAAGAATGTCTTATCTTCTGCTGTACTTTTACTCTTTTCAAAAAGTCTGCTGAGGAATAAGGTAGAGCCTCAGAGATGATACCTGTAAACAGAAAAAGTAACCGTTGGTGCCTGTCTTCAAGTAATTTGAGAGGTTACTAGCACTTCTATTACTGAGGCACATTCGATATGAGGAAAACAAAGTGATGAAGAAGGTAAAGATGTCTCGTTGTCACAGGTTGTAGACTGAGGGGTTGGGGCATAGATTTTTCCAGACGTCTTTAGTTGATGTATCGTTGGTATCCGCTTACACACTCCTCCTTTTTCTTTAGCACATGCAACCCTTCAGGATGAGCTTGGGATACCATTCCCACTTGGTTGTTTCCGTGGAACACATGTAGTTTCTGTGTGGCTCCTTGCCCCTTGCACAACCCCTCAATCACATGTGAGATGAACGCCGGTCCATTGTCAGAACCCAAAAACATAGGTACTTTAAAGCGCGGTATGAACTCTTTCAGGAGCCATTTGGCAATAATTTGTGTATTGCCGTTCTTGGATTGGCATACCTCAGTCCAATTGCTGGTCATGCACACAATAACCAACCCGTACTTGTAGTTTGAGTAGGGGGGAAGCTGATGAAGTCCATTTAATGTGGGGAAATGAAGTGGCCTGGGGCAGCGCAAATACAGCATTAGGAAAACAGGCTGATCTTCCCATCACGTCCTACAAGTGATGAACCATGAAAAAGACGGGCCATGGGACCAAGCATTATCGTTGGTATACATATTTTTCCATTTGGGCCTAACCGTATTCCTTTTCTTTTTGCATACATCCTCCCTTGTTCCCTTCTTCCTTTTCTCCCACCCAGCCCTTCCAATAATATACTTAGGGTCATAGTACATATCATCATCCTTTATATTTATGTCATGATATCATGTGTAGTAGAAGCAATCTGAACCATTGTGTACTCACAACCAGTTAATGCTATTCCTTTTTGTACATCTGCATCAATAAATTATTTACCAATTGATACATAGTCCTTGGAGGAGGTGTGTGCAGCACATTCTACAATTGAAACTATGATAGCAACATGTCTAGCAATAGGTGAGCTATCAATGGTGCACGCTGCATTTGTTGGCCAGCTGAGGTAAGGAGGGAACTTCAAATGAAGGAAAGAACCTAAAAATTATATTGCAATCCCTGTACAAGACTTTAAAAAGAAATTCATTATCTCCAGAAGCAAAAGAAGACTTAAAACATTGTACTCTAGCTTGTCCCAACAGCAAACACAGATGAAAATCTCTGTTACAGTAACACCTTTAGGAATCAAAACACTCATAGTTGTCAAACTGTGCCCAGGGATGTGGAATCCCTATAGCCCCACGCCCAGGACATATTGTTTGAGGTCAAGGGCAACAAGTTTTCATGCATTTTTTTGTTTTTTGTTCTTGGGACAAGTAGGCCCAACCCCCTACAGCACAAACCCTTTGGCTGTCAGTTTGCAGTACCACATTATGGATCATGTAAGGGCACTGTCTGCAGTGAAGGTAATATTTGTGTCCATGTTGTAATGCTGTTCAAACTTGTATTTACGGTTCATTAATTGAAAGCCTCTATTATTAGGGTGAGCGCTCTAAGTAAATGTTGTAAGCTCAGACTGTACTACTGACAGTGGTTAGAGTATAAAAATGTGTACACATGTTTTCAATATTTAGCAATGTGAGGCTATGTATACTGCTCTCAGAATGCTCGGTAAACTACTGGAATATGGTAGGTACCATTTCTTTGCAACATATAAATAAGCAAGCATTGGCAAAGCCAGTAGGTCCGAAATTCTTGGTTAGCCTTTTGGTATAAAAGGTCATTTGTTAACGCCAGACCTAATTAGGGGCCCAAAAATAATAAAGTGCACCCATGTCCTTGGGTTTGTGCAGATATACAACTTTTGTGAATTCACAAGACTACAGAAGTAGGCCAAGAAATAGTACTCCTAGAAAACATATATGTGAACTGCATTTAAACATGAGCAAATATGTAGGTGGACTAACTTCGCAGCGCGCTGTCAACTCATACACATATTTTTACATTTCATTTTTCATAAATACAAAAGAACTTTCAGTGTCAGTTTTAGGTCATGTCAGTTCTATGTATAGTTGCTGGTACTTATATATTTATTAATTGTTCAGGGACAAGCTGATGGGGCTTTAAGTGTTGATCAGAACTTGGAATATGTCTTAATGAAAATAGGGTGATCCCTAGGCAATAAACTATTTTTATTGTTTCTTAATTATTTATTTATTTGTTTAATTCTTTCTTTTAATTGTGGTACTTATCTTGCCTATTTTATTCCTAAGTAGTCCGTTCAGGCACTGCTGAGATTTGTTGCTGCTTTAATATCACAGTGGGCACATGGTCCTGCTTCAATCCAAACGTGTGGGAAACTTATGGTGACGTAACATTTGATCTAATATAGACCCTTTGTGTATTTTAAAGTAATTTTGGAAGGATTGGTTGTGTAACCCTCAAAATCCCCCCCTCATAAACGATCAGCGGTATATAATTTTGGATAAATAATTGATCAATTGTATGATTGTTTGAATGAGGGAAGATATATATGTGTTTGAGCATGATGAATTAAAAAGATGCATGAACCTCTATATAGGGTTATGTAGGTCTGTGTGGTAATACTGGAACCCATTTAACAACTAATTGGACACTTTGATAATGGACCTTTAAATAATGATACTAAATGGATGTGAACGGATTTAATGGTAAAAAAAATAGACTTAATGAATATGTAAAATCATTTATAGGATTATGTTTGTTGTATATTTTCATTCTATTAGGTACATCAAAAATGTAATCTGTTGAGAGAGAGACAGGTATTATATATGTCCTGATGAAGGTGGCACCTTTATAATTTCCTTTTTAATTGTGTATTTATATTTAATCAGCGTCGTTTTTCTATATCTATCCAAGAGCGTTCTCTCTTTTTTTTTTTTTTTTGTGTTCACACCTAACCCACCTGTCATACCCAATATGTTGTCTACTCTTCACCAAACATTCTCCGTCTATGACCTGTGGCTAGGTGCGCAACAGTAGCTGTGCCCTTGTGCAGGCACAACATTCAGAAATAAAATATACAAATACACTGAATTTAACACTTATAAAAAACGTTCAACACATTGGTGTGGCCCCATCTTTTTGTGGTACTGACACGGACAGGGCTTCCTGGCCTCTTATTGCTCTAGATCTAGTTGTTATATATACTATGGATGGCCAGTGTTCGTACCTGGTAGGGTGTATTCAACTGGATGACATTTTTTCAGGGGCCCCAGTGGGACCTCCAGACAGAGGTGTCTGCTGTCACCCATACTAAGTACTAGAGAAATTAGTGTGCTAAAAACATGCATGATAAGGTACAGATGATGCCTGAATTTGGTAGTAGGGCCTGGCCTCAAAGGCAATTGTGATAAATCCTGATACTGATCACCACCCATCATGTGTCTGGAAACTTTTAAATATCGAGGAATCCAAATTTATTTCATAGAGGAAAAGTTGAAGGGTGGCAATCTAGATAGATGTGTGTCTGGAATTCGATGGTGGACCATATTCTGGACAATGCTACTGCTGTCCCCCTTGGGCAGAGTGTCAATCATTAAAACAATTGTGTTACTTATACTCTTTTATTTTTTACAGCACACCAGTTTGTCCACCCCGTGCTCTTACTACCAAAATCTAAGGCCTATCTTGTCAGAGCTGATCAGCCCTCAGCATAAGTGATGTCTCACTCTCTCCATAGAAAAGGTAATGCACCCAATACATGCCTGGGGAATGTGGTCCCCACCTTTGAAATATACACAACTTGGCACTGCAGATGATATTTATAGCATGACGGCTGGCTGTGGACACAGACCCTGAGCCACTAGACCTGCTAAATGACCCGCTAAATGACCTGCTAAACATCGTTGGAAACCCTGAGTTATTACATGTACTTTATGCCAAAAGCGGACAATATCTGTATAGGCTCATTCTTTACCAACAGTCTGCTCTTGTTGCCGCAACTGAACAAATAAGCTGGGATCATTTGCATCATACACCCCGTCCCCTGTTGGTGATACCCCAACTACTTTTAGTGGCCAAACAACACTCTCTGAAAAATGTGTCACTGAAGGACATGCGTATATTTATATATCCATGCACACTCAGCTGACTTTACCTCAAGCAGTGGTGATGCACGTAGTGAAAAAAACTATTTTGCCTTCCTGCTGCCGCAAAAAACCCACTATTTTCTTCACCACCACTTCAACCCAGCACAATCCTTTAAACTGATGCCAGGCAAAGATGTTGCCAGTCAGTAGCGTGTCTTCAGTACAGTGGTCATAGAGGAACGAAGCATATATATATATATATATATATATATATATATATATACATACATACATACCCAGTTACTAAACTTCATAATGCGAGACCTGAAACCCTGTATCTAATCTCGGCTCCCCCCTTCACCAAATTGTGTGATCTTAGACGTTTTATTTCTCATGTTCCTCTTTTCTAGTTTAGTTCAATATAGGCATGTCGGCCATGGTGGGGAAGAGACTCAGTCTCTCCTAATTCATTCTTTAAAACTTAAAAAGTGTTCACAACGCACTTGACATAATCTGTTGTACTAAACTGGAAACTTATACACTAAAACTATTATTTTCTTTTTTCAAGACTGTTATTCCATTCACACAGCTCTCCATGTTCTGCTAACTGTATACAGATATATACATATATTTTAATTTCCTGTTCGTTCGTACCCACAGGAAGCTATTGCATTGTGTCTTTCTGGCCTGGCTCAACGCCCAGACTCTGCGGCCAGCGTTAATATAACGGCAGCCCAAGAGAAATCCTTTAACCCTTCAATACCTCGTAATATCCAGACACGTGTTGTCTTTAATTGTACGTAAAATACAGCTTATTTTAAAATAATATGGCGTTTTTGTAAAGTGCGCGTTCACTCAGAATGGTATTTTGACGCTAAACAGCAGATCCTTATCGTTCCCTCAACTCAATGGTACTCATTTCATCCACCTCAGAATGACGAAGGGTTGATCAGACCCCGCATCTATTCACTTCAGAATGATAAAATGCTAAGTAGACCTGGTAGCATCTGAACTTATGACCATGAAGTCAAACACAGGCTCAAGCACGTTCTCTGTGTGTCATGCATGTTGTGTAAACGCCGTATATTCTAGTCTTTTCTCCTAAAGGCCTATAATAATTGTATTGAACCTATACTTTTAATCATATTATTGTTGTATATAGCTGAATTAATCTGTGTATTTGTATCAAAGGTATAATAGCTCTACTTTCCTATGGAAGTTGGTGGTGTGGCCTTCATTAATTCTTTTCTACACTTTCTAATGTCCAGGCAATAACTGACCTTTAACCTTCTTTGGGTAGCAGTACATTTTCTTTGAGAAGGACAGGGCTGTTAACATACCATTAGATGAAATGCAATTTCAGTCTTTTCTATTCACTGGGAGCCACAAAACATTTTCCATCAGACAAGTACAAGTGGTGTCTCATTTGGTGTTTGCAAATTATTCTCCTAATTTGTCCAGTTTCAGAGGTGGACCCCAATGTGCACTACCTCTCCCTCCTTTCTCATGGTACCGCACTCCTGTTTCTCGGCACTTCATCTGCTCTACACCCCCCCATTAGTCCTGCACTTGTTAGCCAATGGAAGCATCTTATTTATTTTAAGGGTGAATTTGTTGAGATGTGAATTTCGGGGACTTTACATCTCTTTCATAAACTTCTTTTTACTTTATCATTTATTAAAAAATGGGTGTAGTTAGTGTGCATTCCATTCCATCAATTTGTCTCCTTGTCTCCTCTTTTCTCTCTAATAATTACCATCTGGTCCGAGATGTATGTTGCTCTTAGTCCAATGTCACTAACTTCCTTGGCCACGAGACACAATTTCAAAATCTTTGCTACTAGCTAACTCCAACTGTGTGTGTTCTGTAGCTGTACTTCCTAGATCTGTTCTTGTACTTGGGCTACCTGTTCGTGCCTGAAGAGGTGGCACTTTTCACTGCCTGGGTTGTTGAATTGGACGCAGGTAGGAGTAAATTATTTGGGTCTTAATTGCCTTGTGTTGCGGCTGTATGTGGGATGCAACACCTTGCATGTTGCCTACTAAGGCACATCATGGTACTTGTAGTGTAACTGCATCTATATGTCTGTTTTTCATGATCGTTATCAATCATTACGTGTGTGAGCCTTCCCAGTGCTCATCAACAATGTAAACCGAGTGGTAGCACTTTGGCTCCGTTCCAATGTTCTCCTCTTAAGTACTTCCTTCCACTCGTGAGCCTATTTTTGTAATGGCTAATTTTTATTAACAAGAATTGTAGGCCTGTGTTTCCAGTTAAACGTAACAATGTATTTCAAAGCATTTATAACCTACCCTCATGACATGGAGCAGGGGGTGTCTTTGTGTGCTTTAGCGAATCAGAAAGTTTAGCTACTTATGGGAACGTAAATGTAAATGTAATATTAACTGTGATACTGCGCCACTTTATTTATTTAATTTCTTTTTTGTTTTGGTATTCTAACTAGCAGGGTCTCATCGCCATCGAATGATGATGAGACTTCAGGCCAAAGCAGATCAGGGCGATTGGTGTCTGGGGGTGGTGGCTGAGGGAGGTAAGTCTGTGAGAGATAAAAGGGAGAGGCGTAGTTCCGTCGTGGGTGTGAAGGTGACCCCTAGGATGCCCCAGGCAACAGAGAGGATGCCACTCTAATGTGGTGTGAGGGTAATAATGCGATCGAAGGTGGCGTGGTAGACTGCAGTGGCTGTGCCACGCACTGAATGAATAAGAAGGCTACGAATATGCGGGGGAGCAAGGGAGGGGGTTTAAGGGAGCTGACAGGAGGAACAGAGATATGGCTCCACCCCCACTTTGGCTACCAATTGGCCTGGACAAATGGGAGGCAAAAAAAATGTAAGAGACAGAAAAAGAGGCGCAATGTGTAGGCGATGGGGGTGCGGGCACGGAGCTACCTGGCGGGGCCGCTGAAGGTAAAGGTGACGGTTATGGAAGCAGCCCAGACAACAACTACTTAGCGGAGTTGCCGCTATGAGGCAGAAAGAGTGGGGGGCAACTCAGACAACAGAAATAACTGGCAGTCCTGGGACTCGGCTAGTGATCGTAGAGTCTGCAGGACAGCATCAGAAAGGGCGGTGGCGGGGCTGCAGGGCAGACAAATGGTCAAGAAACTGAAGCACAAGCAACAGAAACAATGGACAACAGATAAACAAGCATTAAATAAACGAAATGCATTTCCAAAAAATAACAATAGTGATCACAATGCAATATTCGGTGAAGAGCAGTCTGTGAGGACAGAGAAAGGAGGGGCTGCTGCGAAGGGGAGAGGCGCACATCCTCGGTCTGCGAGCGCACTGAGCAGGAGAAGGCGGAGGGAAGATCCGGAGGGCCCAGATGGGCCGAGAGAGCTAGTTCCTCATTTCGGAGTGGCGCAGTTAAAAAACAAGAGATGCGCCTGTCAGAAATAGACATGAATATGAAAGATAAGAATAAGAAAACACCCAAGCCATGCAGAATTGAATCGTAAGAAAAGGAGAAGGAGACGGCAGAAAGTGAGAAAAAAAGAAGGTGTGAAAGCACCGAAAAGAAACCTAAAAAAACAAAGGCTCATTCAAAAGAGCACCCTATCAAGAAACACACATGAGAGACCAAATGGGGAGGGGCAGGGGAGGGGGCGAAGAGCCACGGATCAAACAGGAAACACAAGAAACAACAAATTACGTAGAGGACAACCGACAAACCGAAATATAATGATATCAAAACCACTGAAAAACGCAACCACCGTCAATATGACGCAGAGAAGACGCGCAGGACTAAAAACCAGTAACAAGACAAAGACCACACCTTAAATAGCACAATGCAGGAGGACCCCACCCTGGAGTCAGCAACAAAAATTTAGACACGTGTGCCACCTGTGCACAGTGCCAAGGACGCAAAAGCCCTGTGTCAGAATTTAGACAGCATGGACAGTATCAAGGATTTCCAAACCTGTTGCAGAATTCGGCCAGCCACGTGCTGGCGCAGGACTCAAACCTGTGAGGGGCTTTAGGCACCGTTAAGCGGCGCCAAGGACTTCCAACCTCTATAGAATTTTTAGATAGCCATGCGTCCAGGACTCAAACCTCAACCTATGTATGCATCACCACTACATCGAATAAAGAACGTCAACCTAAAACACAATCAAAACATACCCATAGTACACATGACGGCAGAAAGCACCACAAATCAATACAGAGAAATGCCAAGAGAAAGCAAGCAGGAGGAAACCAAGACGAAGCTTAGAACAGCATAACGATAAGCGCTGGAAAACCCCCTCGAGGCGTGACCAACCACACAGAGGGAAGAGGGCGGTGGTCGTGGCACAACAGAAACTACAGGGGACCAGGGAGGGGCACGGCGACACCCCGGAGGGCTCAATCCACCGGACCACACACACCAGAGACCGGAGGAAAGGCAGGGGAAAAAAGTGTCCCTGACTTACCCGGCTGGTGGAGGGGAGAGGCGGGGAGAGGCCATGGGCAGCCGCAGGTGTGTCCCAGGTCCGCACTGCAGAGGAACCGTCCGCACGAGACCTTCGCGGTCGTCAGCTGATGGAGGGTAAATGGAGAGACACTGCAGTGGTCACACATGGCTTACCAGCTCACGAGAGCAAGACCTGCGCTCTGCTCGTTCTCTTGAAAGGAAGGAACAACGATGTCAAATACAGTAGCACTTTATTAAGCAATTCAAAACCACAGGAAACAGTTCAATTTAAATGTTGCCCGTCAACACATGAGCAGGATGAAAAAATAAATGCATCGACAATGTTATAAATCAAATGTTCAAACGAAGCAGAAATGTATATCTATCTATCATTCTATGAGCAGCTGCCCAAGGGGCAACCCTGAATTTAAAGGTGATGAATAGGATAGTGCTTAGAAGGCAAATCTTTTCTTAAGAAAGCAACACCATTCAAGACTACGCAGTTTAAGCTAAGATAAATGCAATGACTTGGATGTGGATGAGCTAAATTAGAGGGGCTGACAAAGCCAAAAGGCTGGCAATCAAAGAAGAGCATTACCACCTCAGAATAGGCTTCTAGGCCCTAGAGAAGAGATCAGTCGACTGGGAACTCAAGTGCTGAGCACTATAGGAGGAGTTCAGGGCCTGGACCTGGGTGAAGACCTTTATAGGGAAAAAGGCAGAACTTCTACCCACGTCTGACGTGGGTTCTTGACCGCACGCTTACTGTAACTTCGGAAAGTTTTGAGAGAACAGAGAAGTGGTTACTTAACTAAAAATATTGCAAACATTGCTTGTGAAAGACCAAGATGTACCAGCCGAACCTTGCCTACGTGTTGTCTGAGCTATTCTTGCAGCTGTGAAAAATTTCCGTGGTTAGCCGGGCTGCCTCGCACTGCTGTACATGACAGAAATAAGTTTTTAAGATCAATGGGGCCTGGTAGATTTTATTTATTGAAAATGACAAAAGGGATAGTGAGCTTGGGCTTATGTGTGTATGTATCTAAAGAGGTGTGAACTGTTATGGAACCTACTAAATGTTTGAGATAAAATGGTCCCGTTAACACACTTCTTAAGTTCTGACTGGTGGGGCCTATATGTGGGTTTCATCTGCCTGAGCAGAGCAGGATTCTGCATGGGGGATTTTTATATGGTAAAACGGGACCCTGCTTCAATATAAAAATAGCACTGTTTATAAAGGCCATATCCCAATGCCACATAAGCCAACAAGTATATATATATTAATATAAGGTTTAAAAATTACAATAATAGAGTCTTGAACAGAAAACCCAATAAGACCAACATCACGTGAGGTCCTGTCACGTCAAACAAAGTGTATATTTCTCAAACCAACGTATTTGCATATGGGACAAGGAGAGGAGGGGGGCACCCTTATACCCCTTCAACATCCACCTTCAAAGGTTTGTAAGGAGCCATCTTTGTAACAACCATCACATACCGTTTTGTCACTGAGTAGTATATTTTCTTCACACATCCAATACAGGAAAATATGCAAATCAGATGGGATCATAATTCATCGTCACATTCCAGTCAGTTTCATCTTCTTGTGACCCTGTTCCAATTTCATTTCTCGTAGTTCACGAATCCTATCCACATGCCCCAGTTTGGATATATCACATGTGTTGACACCTAATAGATAAGGTATAATCAAATATGTGTATATACTTATCATCCCATCAGTCATCTAAAAACTATATCCAAACTCATATATCGAACAAACTGTAGTTCCCACAAATATTTAAATCATAAAATACAACACAATTCACATAGTAAATATGTCCAATAATCAGTATAGCAATCAACATTTTTGACACTACAAACCCCACATGATAACATATCGTTCACATTCAATCAGCATTTTTAACAGTACAGACTACACACGATAACCCTTCCCACAGAATACATTACAATTTACATAGTCAACATGTCCCATAATCATTATAACAATCGAAATTTTTAGCAGCACACACCCCACATGAGGAAACATCACTCACTTTAAATCAGCATTTTAACAGTACGGACTCCACACGATAAACTATGCCCATCTCCAAAGATAAAGAAAAATCTATGCAATGCATCACAGGACAGGAAATTGTAACACCACGTTGCTAACTCAAAATAATATTCTTTTTAGGCAGGCTGACACTGTCTAAGGTTGTTAATAAACTTCTACCTTTCCTAAACTAAAAACGTTTTCAAACACAAAACAGCTGAACAATCAAATGGGCATACCAGGATCATTGTCCAACATCGTGACACGTACTCCATGGATCAGCTAACAAAAAGAGCGCTAGTATTAGTAACAAAGTAGCCTCCTTAGATACTTTGGGGCAGATTTACAAGCCCCTTGCGACAACTTTACGCCGCCGTTGCATCACTTCTGTGACGCAGCGGCGTCGTAAACAATGCGCCACGTTGCGACATAATTACAACATGACGCATCTACGGAGATTTGTCACGTTGTAAAGCCCTGCGCTACATTATACATGCGTCAGGTATAATGTATGCAGGGTGGATGTTCCGACGTGAGAAAGCCTCGTAAAATTGAGGCAGTGAAATCTACAAGATTTCACTGAGTCACTTTTACGACGCCACTGCGTCAAAACCTTACGCCTGCTTGAAGCAGGCGTGAGAAGTGACGCAGCATTTTCGGAATAGGCATTCCTAACCATTGCTGGGGTTGTGTCGTGCTTGCGACACGACTCCAGCAATGCGCTGCCTGTACGCCAAAAGATGCGTCACGCATCTGTCTATCCTTGAGCCACGGTGCGCCGCATTGTAAATGCGACCCATCCATGGTGGCGCAAGGGTTTTTTTACGGGATGCAAATGAACTGACGCATGTCTGCTAATATGCAGAGATGCGCCAGTTCTTGTAAATCTGCCCCTTTGTTTCTTCACTCATAGAAAACACATGTGTGTACCTCTTGGTTGAATCAAATACGAATCACAGCCTTCACAGGGCCGCCGTCTTCTAAAAGAAAAGCACGTTCACACTTTCACAGAAATCCTGAGTCTGATCATAAACCAAACCACAACCTCACATGCATGTTACAATTGAGTACCGTTAGCTATTATAGCGAATCCATAACTCATTTATGTGTCAAAGGCTAAAAATATATCAGACAATACCAAAAACAAAAGAACCAGCATCCTACTGATAGCACGTCCCTGTTCCAGCATCATGCTATTGCAAAACATGACAGTGCCATAGCCACCATCTTTTAAAGGAAAAAATAAAGAATGTTGTTATACCTGCTGCTCAGCCAGTGAGACTGTGGTTGTGGAATGTTGGTGTGGTGATGCTGTGGAATGTGGAGCTCTGAAAGAGTCAGATGGAGAATGTATGTTATACCTGCTGCTTAACCAGTGTTGCTGTGGTTGTGGAATGTTGGTGTGATGATGCTGTGGAATGTGGAGGTCTGAGAGAGTCAGTTAGAGAATGGGATGAGCAGCAGGAAGGCTGCTCCTGGTGGGGCTCTTCATACCATCTAACTAATATGTAACCTGCATGCTTTATTACAGCTTATATTGCGACGTGTTCCATCTCTACACTAAAGTTGGTGATTTGTTGCTTACTTAGTTTTGCAGTAGTTGTCAATGTTATTCCAGCGTTTGTAAAGAAGGGAGATATGTTATACCTGGTGCTCAGCCAGTGTAACTGGGGTTGTGGGATGTTGGTGTGGTGATGCTGTGGAATGTGGATGTCTGAGAGAGTCAGTTGGAGAATGGGCTGAGCGGCAGGAAGGCTGCTCCTGGTGGGGTTCTTCATACCATCTATCTCAATAAATCATCCTGCATAACTTACCCTGGACTAATGGCATCCTTCAATTACAACAAATGTCCCAAATAGGGGCCTGATCTTCAGTCAATCATGCTACAAAATATTGTTAAAAGATACTGTTAAATCTAGCTTCTGAATACAGAGGAGACACTTGTAGCATGGAGACAGCTTTATTCCAAGATACACAGGATAGATACACCTCAGCCACAGCTGTCACTTCACCAATTGTCTCTCCTCTAGTACCTCAGGGAAGCTCATTATAGAACACCCTGGCACCAACATTCTATCTACATTATCTGACCCATAAGACAATGGGCAAGATGGCAAAACCATTATGACCAAGGGGAGGGGGAGGAGAATGGAGGGTAGAGGGCTCACCTGATAAGGGAGATACCCCAGATGCTAACTATAGGCTGGGGGAACATGGCAGTTGCATGCTGAGCAGCTGTGAGTGCCCCGGGGGGTTGCTTCGCCACATGGATGCGCTTGTCTTTCCCAACCCGAAAGGACGTACCTCACTAGTTTTAGATGTCTCCCACTTCTCAATGGATGTGCCAGGGGGGTTGGTGGTGGCGTCCTTAGTGGAGACAGTGTTTTCTTGGGACGCTGTCGGTGCTGCAAACTCGCGCTGAGAGGTGGCGGTGCAGGAGCTCCAACGCTGCAGGGCGGCCAGTTAACAAGCGTATGGCAGAGGCAGCACAAGTCGGATTGCCAGCATGAGATTTTTCCATTCCTCAACAGGGACAAGGTTAGAAGGGTTCAGTCACCATCAGACATTGGGGGATAGAAGGAAGGGAGACTGGGAGGCAGTAAAGCTGAACCAGCCGGTAAGGAGGGCACCTACATATGGATAAGTGAGCTCCAACCACCGTTAAGGCTGCAGATAGGACATCAAGATACACGCTGCGTACCAGAAACATTGTGGCCACTAAGGTGTGTTTTGGGACAGACTTGTCCTCTGCTGTTACGCCTGGTGTTATAAAGAATGTAAGGAAGGGGCAGTGATGTGTGCCTGGTGGGGGCGCTGAGGCTATGACTTCTGACCTTAAATGTGGGAAATCTGTTAAGTCTCCTAGTAAAAGCTCAAGTGACAGGGGCAGGAGGCCCTCGATTCAAAAAATTAAGATACCCCCCTCACTTAAATCTTTCTTTAAAGTTCTACCGGACTTGCAGTGTGTAGAGGGTTTTGAAGAAAATATGCCATGGCAAAGTCTTAGAATTGAGATGCCCACAGCGGCTTCCGCTACCACCAATTATACCACTATGGATATACCTGTTGCCATAATCAGGTCCTCTGAAGAAGAGATGATGTCAGGTGAAGTTCTATGGAGTGTGGCTTAGGTCCCTACTAGTAATAGGTTTGAAGCCCTGGTATTAAGCGAAGAGCCTGAAACGACTGAGGATCTGCCCTTGAAAAGCCAGTTGAACTGGAATGGTGGTGAGACGGCCAGGAAGAAAGCAGAGGAATCACTGACGGGCATCCTTTTGTGTTTAAAGGAAGTGAGAACAAATCGATTTGAAGTCTATTGGAAAAGGAGGTAGGTAATATAAGACAAGATGTAGTAAAAATGCCACAGGGATTAATATGCTGGTTAAATAAAATCAAAGTTAAAGAGTAGACCTGGAGAGGGTAGAAAATCATTCACGGAGAAACAATTTAAGATTCCTGAATGTGCCTGAGGCTGAGGAAGGTGCGGATATGAAGGCCTTTATAATATGTCTGTTGCTTTCCCCAATAAACAAAACCAAGGAAGACCCTGGTTAACTTTCTCTCATATGCGGTTAAGGAGGCAATCTTGAGTGTGGCGCTAAGGGGTGGCTCCTGTACGGTTAGAGGTTCTTTGTCACAATTAAGTCGTATGTATGCAAGGCACCAGAGCAGCAGCAATGGGAACTATGCAAGAGGATGGAGGATCTTCGGAATTTGGGAGCAAAAGTGCAACTAAAATTCCTTACAATGCTTCACATCATGTGGAATATTCAGATGTTTACCTATCATGCATTAGAAGATGTGGATGCATTGATAGATTCCATCAAAGAGAAAGGAGCCGACCCCTGAATTTTAGGATGCCCCTGAATACTAGCTACAAAGAGTTGGGGATGACAGGTGTGGTCTATTGCGGCTAAATCAATATGAGTGCTGTATGTCTGTAACCCCCGGGGAAGCTCATAAGGCATTCACATGCCTTCAAGCATTGGAAGGGTTTCCCAGGGTGGGGTGAGTGTGGGGTGGTGGGGTGGGTGTGGGGTTGGGTACAGGGTAAGGAGCAGTGGAAAAAAACAAATAAAATGCCCTTGATATTACCAAGCAGTTGTTTTTCTTAGGGATAGTGCACATGAGGTGGGATATAAACCAGGCTGATGATTGCGGGTGTAGGTAAAAATAGATATACTTCCAAACATGAAATGTAAATGGTCTCAGGACCCGAGCTAGGCAGAAGGTGGTGTCATGGTATTTAGAAGAAAGTCATGCCCATAACATCATTTTTCAGGAGACTCACTTGATTGTAACTGAGAGTAGAGATCGATTTTGCAATTGTAAATGGGTGGAGAGTTTTGCGTTATCAGACCAAGGGGAGTGTTGCAAAGGGGGTTGCGATTCTGACAAGTCAGGGTTCCGGGCTGGAGGTTACAATCTCTAAAACAGACAGCTCTGGAAGGTTGGTTTTAGGCGGAATGAGATGTGCCAATTTTGAGTTTATATGTGTAGGATGTTATGGACCAAACTCTGATGATCACCAGTATATTTCAAATCTGGGACTAAATCTAGTGGAGTTTTGGCTCCACTGATAGGGATCTCACGGCATCTATAAAGGCGGTCAATCATTTCCCGGGCCCTATTTTGGACCATTCTACCATCACCATGCTATTGCAATGCCCTACAAATTGGCCAAACTTAAGGTGGACTTTAAAGAGAGCTATTCTCCTTAAAGATAAGGTGGTTACCACTCTGAAAAGGGTTACTGCTGAGTTTTTCTCAGATAATATAGACACCCCCCAAGAGTTGTATGGAATGCATTCACAGCATTTATTCGAAGGGTTTTGAGAAGCCAGATGCATTTTAAGAATAGTGTGGAGAGGGCGGAACTGGTTAAATTGGAGCAAGTGGTTGGGTCTCTGGAGGCCACCCTACAGATGCAGAGCTGGGGGGGAGGACAAGGAAGCGGTATCAAAACAGTTTGAAGAGGCACAGTTAAATTATAAAATCAAATTGGACATTAAGTGCAGGGAGAGGTGGCATGCTGGGTGTATGAGTCAGTTTGAGTATGGGGAGTGAGCTGGGGCTTTATTGGCACTGAAGGCGAGGGTGGAGAGATCCAGGAATATGATTAAGGAACTGGTCATAAACCCCCAGAGAGATGTTTCAAATAAACTTGAAGATATGCAGAGTCATCTGGTCTCCTTATTTTCCACATTGAATATGGAAGAGGTCTTTCCGGAGCCGCATAGACTCAGAGAGTGGTTGGGAGATGTTGACCTCCCTGGGCTCACTGAAGAAGGAAGGGAGTGTATAGAAACACTGATCACTCAGGAGGAAATCAGAGGGCATTTGTTGTGTATTAAGAATGGAAAGGCGGCCCGCCCTGATGCCATCTCCTCGGAGCTGAATAAGCTCCTAAAGGAGGAAGTCGTACCGGTTTGGGAGACTTTATTGAATTTGATTTTTAGGGGAAGGCACGGATTCCTGATTCATGGAAGTAAGCCACGATAGTCCTGGTCTTAAAACCAGCAAAGGATTCTAGGAAGGCCAATTCATATTGGCTAATATCTCTGTTAAATGCAGATTATAAGGTATTTACAAGCATATTGACAGAGAGACTGGCCAAACTTGCCCCTCAGCTAATACACGCAGATCAGAAGGGTTTTGTCCCAAAGAGACTGGCCAAACTTGCCCCTCAGCTAATACACACAGATCAGAAGGGTTTTGTGCCAAAGAGGCATATCCACAAACTTGCCCAGCAGCTGATCAGATGTATACATCTTGCCACGGCCCGGTCGATCCCCTTGGCTGTAGTTACTTTAGACGCAGCCAAGGCGTTTGACAGAGTCTGTTGGTCCTATTTGTGGGAGGTATTAGCTGTATTACGATGTATCCCCTATTTTATTGCAGCGCTACAGGGGCTAAATGAACATTCAGGATCTTGCTTAATGGTTCACTGACTAGGAGCTATGCTATTTCTACGGGCACCCGGCAGGGATGCCCCCTCTCTCCTTTATTGTTTGATACATATATTGAGCCATTTGCCCAGCTTCTACGGAGATATGTTCAGGTCATTACATTTAGTTTGACCCATTTTAGCAATAAAATTGCGCTATCTGCAGATGATATAACAATTTATACCTGGGATCCTGGGATCCTGCTCAGACTATCCCCAGGGTGGAAAGCTTGGTGAAGGAATTTGGGGCCCTATCAGGATACCTAGTAAATAACTTGAAGTCGGAGGTGATGCGTTGGAACCTAACAGATTGGAAGGGGGAAGTACAAGCAGAGATTAAGTATCTCAGTATCACTATTGTAAATTCACTGGAGGCAATACCGCAGTATAACCTGGGGAGGGTGGCAAAGGAGGTATATGCTTTGCTTGCCAGATGGAAGAACCTCCCCTGACAATATATGGGTGAGTAAATCTAAGTAAGATGACAATACATCCAAAACTGGCATATCTTTTTTATTGCATGCCTCTGACATTCCCAAGATCTGCCATAGATAAGATTTAGGGGGAAATAGTAAGTTTTATATGGACATCTAGGGGAGATAGGCTTGCATGAAAAAACTGAGGCGTAGGCTTGAAAAGGGTGGCTTAGCGCTTCCAGATTTGAATTTGTATTTCATAGCCTATTAGTTTAAAAATTGTGGGATGCTCCTGGGAAGGCTGGATGCCTCAACCTGGGGTGGTGTGTTGGAAGAGATGGTAAGGGAGTGGGGATCTGAAGGGTTCTTGTATAAGTTTGGGACCAAGAAATTATTTTTAAAAGGTCTAGCTAAAGGTCCTAAAGGCAGCATTGACTTTATGGCTTGGAGTCAGGAAGATTCTAGGCATGGGTTATTATTCAGACTTCACACCAATTTGGGATTCCTCAGGCACCCCAGAGTGTCTGAGAGATGGGCTGAGCATTCCACCACGGAGGGCCGGGATTTAAACCTGGGGGGAATTGCTAACAGTGCAGGGCATATTACCCAGGGGAGTTTTAAGGGCTAAGACTTGCTCCCTCTCTAGATTTATATGTACTGTTGTCTTCTTGGTTTGCAAGCAACTCGCTGTAGATCGGGGATGCATGGGAATTGAGTCTGAATCGCAGGATGGGTCTCCTAAGATTAAGGAAGTTGCTTTGTGGTACTGCAAGTTTTGGGATGCCGAGGATAGGAAATTGAAGGCGCGGTACTCTGTATGGGAAGGAGCTATCCAAGAGACTGAGCTTCAAACAGTATGGCACACCTTCCTAAAACTATTGTACTCAGTGGTAAAGCCAGCTAATCTTAAGCGAAGCCACTTCTTTACCATCAACAGATTATACTGGACCCCTCAAAAGATTATGAAGGTTGTACAGGAGCCAATTCCCCGATGTCGTAGTTGTGGTCTCTTCAGAGCTGATGACCAACATGTCTTTTTCACCTGTTCAGAGATAAAGGCCTACTGGCAGGATGTGGAGAACGTGGTCAATGACATCCTTGGAGTAAAAATAATGCTAGGCCTAATGCTGGTTTTAATGGGAGTGGAAATCTGCTCTACTCAATCTTTGAGTAGAACACAGAGGGCTCTTCTGTTCTATCTGATGCTTTTAGCCAGAAGGGAGATTGTAAGCATTGGACGGATTAATTACCTCCTAATGCGGTGGACTGGCTCAAATTTGAAAGATGAAATTGCATTATAAATACTGAAAGTAAACCTGGCGGGCCAATGAAAGGAAGATATAGGCCGGTTTCCAAAGATGGAGTGGTATGAGTGTTATGACACCAACCCAATGTATGATTACACATGGGTGCAGCCAGAAATCGGTTAACTGGTTTGACTAGCGTGGCGAGGGTCAGCAAAGAATGCAGCAGGCTGAGAGCTGGAAAGTATTGTATAAATGGCCTGACCTTGCAGATGCTAAGGTGATATGAGGACTAAACAATAACAAAAAAGAAACTGAGGCTAACTATAAATTCCAATCTACTAAATTAAAAAAAAATCCAAATAGGAAAACGTACCATATTAATAATGCTGGCCAGTTCCTCCATAATGCTATAATCAACAAAGCAGTTCCATGGTTGCCATCTTTCAATAGAGAAAGCAAAGGATCACACTTCAATCAACAATCCTATTCCCAAGGACCTAATCTGAAACAGGAAATTACCTTAAATATTATTATTCAACGATGTTCTTTAATAACACAAATCTTTTGATCCTCCAATTTATCATGACCCTTAAATCTTATTGTTCAACAATGTTCTCTACTAACCCAAAGCTTTTGATCCTATAATATCTCAAGACCCAAAGGATACTTTTACCCTTGAGAAACACCATCTATAATGCCATATCCCCATTCCATATTTCAGGGAGCACTTAGAGATAAAGGGTGACCAGGGGTTTAATTAGAGATAAAAAATCCCTCATCTTCTCCAAGGTATCCCTTTATTAGTGGAGATGGTGGGGAAGGCTAAAATAAGATAGGGGTAATCTGGACTGTTATGGTCCTATGACCCTATGTTTTGTTGACAGACATGTTCCAGCCCTACACTACAGCCTAACAAGGTTCTGGGCTTTCATCAGGGTATCAAATAAACACCCCCCTGGATAGTCGAATGCAGAACAATGTTGTGCACTACATTAATTGGGCAATGTTAATACTTGCCCTTCCTGTGTTTCAGTTTCTGTTGTATCACCTGTAAGATAAAAATCCATGGTACATATTTGTTTGGAGAAGTTTTGCAAAAGGGTTACAGGTGAATGTATGAACCACATTGTGATAAAGACGATGCATGCATATCCCACTGCAGGCGTGTGCACTACATCAGCTTAGATTGGTGGCCAGTGCGTAAATTCCTTGTGCGCCTTCATTGCTATTACTGTGGAGTATCAAGTGGTTCTCCATTAGCAGATGTTATAACACCCACACTGTACGTTGAGATAAATCTAGGGGCCGATATAATAACGGCCCTTATATGTGATAGTTTACTCTTTTTTATCCATGTATATCAGGTGTGTTTCGCGACATACACATATGACACATACTTAGACCCACATCCAAAGACAGACACCACACTTATTTAAGCAGTTTAAAACTATATATAAATATATATTGCCCTCCGGTTTTTTCAAAATGCATGGTATAAATCCATATACTAATACTCACCCACAACTGATGGGTGTCATACAACTAAGGAGTGAGGGAGGGGTGCCCTTTAGTCACACACTGCATGTGGGAGGGAAATGATGAGATAAGTGAGGGAAAAGGGAGAGAGAGTTGGAGATCGTGCGTTGGAGTAACCCTGTTAGGATCACAGGAGACTGTCTCCTCCAATCAGCAGCCTCACGTCTCATCACTTACTTCATCAAGGGATTTCCCTAGCCATTCGCCTGCATTCGCCCTCGTCCTCCCGGCTTGCATGGAGATATGCCGAGAGGACGCCACTCTTCATATGTTACATTTTCACGGGCACGGGTCCCTTCCGCGTCATGTGGTCTGCGTGCAGCAGGTTGTGTACACGTCAGATGCCGTACAGACCCATTGTGTCATGGGTATTGTAGTCATTGCGTTCCTCTATGGATGCCATTAACAATCACTGATGGGAGTGGGTGGAAAGAGTGTTTATAAAGAGAACAGAGGGGTGAGCCTTGGGGTACTCTGCAGATGGTGTGCTTGGGTTGCGAGGTGAAAGGAGGGAGGCTGACTGTCTGGGTGTATCCTGTGAAGAAGGATGCCATCCATCTTAGCGCATCATCTGTGATTCCAATCTGGCATGATCCATGCGTGTGTGGTGGGAGACGGTGTTGAAAGCTGCGTAGAGGTCCAGGAGGATGAGGGCAGCTGATTCTCCTATGTCGAGTAGAGCACATATGTCATCTGTTGTGGCGATCAGGGCTGTCTCTGTGCTGTGGTTGGCTCTGAAACCTGATTGGGACGGGTCCAGTAATTTGCTTCTTTCCAGCTGATCGGTAAGTTGTAGTTTGATGGCCTTCTCCAGGACTTTGGTGAGAAACGGGAGAAGGGAGATGAGGAGGTAGTTCTGGAGCCCGCTGTGGTCTGCCGAAGGATTCTTGAGGAGGGGTCTGAACTCCACGTGTGTCCATGCATCGGGAAGGTGGCTGTAGTTATGGAAGAGCTGAGGATGGTGGTGAGCTGGTGGATGATCTTGTTGCTTCCAAGGTAGAAGAAAGTCGATGGGGGCATGGGTCATTGGGTGCTCCTGAGTGGATAGAGTTCATCAGGGTGGTTGTTGTAGGTGTGCTAAGTTGTTCCAATGCAGTGAACTGGTGGTTGGTGGTTGTGATCGATGGATTGCTGAAGAGGTCGGAGGGTTGGGGATTGAAGTTTCTGTAAATGGTTGTTATCTTGTTGTCAAAGTGGTCAGAGAGAGGGTCGCAGAGTTCTTGTTGAGGGAGGGATTGAGTTTACTGTGGTTGATGGGCAGATGAACTCTCTGACATTGGTGAAGAGTTCCTTTGTTTGGTTGTCACTGATCTTGATCCGGTGAGTCAGGGCCTCCTTTTTTGTGGCTTTGAGCTGGCGGTGGTAGTCTTTGAGGGCTGATTTGTAGGCGTGTGGTTCCTGCTGGTCCCCCATCTTCTTTCCAATTGTTTACACCTTCGTTTTGATGTGGAGAGTTCTGTCGTGTACCAGCTGGCTCGTTTGATGGGTCTGTGCATTTTGGCTGGTTTGGTGGGGGCGACATGGTTGGCAGCGCTGGTGATCCAGGTGTTGAAATTCTCTATGGTCTGGTCCAGGGTGATGGTGATGTTGGGCTGTATGGTGCTTAGGGCGTCGGTCCATTGCTGCTGAGTTATCTTGGTCCAGCTGTGGTATGGAGCGCTGTGCCAGTTGGGGGTGATGCACAGCAGACGGGTGAAGGTGAAGTGTACAATGGAGTGCTCTGTCAGGTGAGTTTCGAGGTGTGGCTGTATATGATTCCGTTGCTGGTTGCTGGACGTGGAGATGGGGTCTAGCATGTGTCCTGCTTTGTGTGTGGGATCAGTGACCATCTGCTTGAGCCTGATGTTGTCTAGTCTTTCCAAGAGGTCAGTGGAGTTGGTGTTGGTGTGGGTCGTCCAGGTGGAAGTTGAAGACTCCCAGGAAGATGTTGTTTTCAGATTTGATGGCTAGCAGTGTAATGAATTTGGCGAGGGTGTCGCTGAGGCCTGTTTGTGACACTGGCAGTCTGTATGCAAGGGTGCCTTTGATGGTGGTCTTGGTGTCGGTGCGAAGCTGGAAATTCATGTGTTCCATGATTGATGTGATGTCGTCATTGGTGATTGATTCCTTAAGTTGGTGCGGTTGCAGTGTCTCATCTTGTAGCTGCTGGGAGTTGCCGTAGCGTTGTCTGGGGCCAATGTGGGGGTGAGCCAGGTCTCTGTGATGAAGGTCATGTCGGGGCAAAGGTGTAGATGGTGTCCCAGATTTTGGTGGCATGTTTGCAGAGTGATCTGATGTTGATTAGGAGGCAGTTGAATTGATCCGGGGGGTGTTGGCATTTGGGGATGGCATGGCATTATTTTATGTAATGGTGGTCGGTGTTGGGGTGGCGGTGAATTGGCAGTGGAGTGGATACAGTTGAAAGGTCCAGCTCCTTACAAAACTGTGAAGGTGAATGTTGTAGGGGCTTAATGGTGCCACCCTCCTCTCTCGGTCCGATATGTGACTACATTGGTTTGAGAAACATGCACTTTGTTTGATTTAACAGGACCTCTCATGATGTAGGTCTTATTGGGTTTTGTGTTCCAGACTCTATGATTGTAATTTTTAAACTTTGTTTCAAATATATATACTTGTTGGGTTATGTGGTGTTGGGATATGGGCTGTATAAACAGTGCTATTTTTATATAAAGTGCATTTATGTTTGGAGTTGCAAATGTTTGCAAAATAATTAAGGGGAGTGAAGAGTTGTCGAGTGGTGCCACTATCAGTAGCCACTGTGTTTCAGATACTCTCCAGTATAGCTCTCTCAAGACCCTGAGGCACGGTAGAGAAGTCAGATGCATTTCATTATATGATGCATCTGTCAGAAGGAAGCGTATTTAAACTGCTCCGACTCCTCAGTAGCCTCAAGATGCAGGCATGGACAGAGGTGTTTTAGGCGAGGAAGCCAGATGAGGACCTTGGAGTCATAAGTACGGCATAGCCGCTTGTAAGGTGGAGACTTTAATTCACAAGAGGACCCTGATGCTTAATACTTTTGTCTCGTTTTAGCTCCAGCTTTGATCAACCTGTTATATCTCTTCTGTGGGGTTTGGCAAACCCACTGATTGCCATTGGTTACTATATGTGGCCTTCAGAAATGCTGTCTTCTTATTGGTTCATTTCTGTAAAAGTCCCTCTTTGTGTGTTTAGCTCTCTTTCCAGCCCTTTCAGTCAGAGAGCATTTTGGTTGGCCATCACACAGTACAGCGTGTGATGGCCTCTCTTCCCTCCTCCCATATGGCTATTGAAGGTCACGTGTTGTTGTTTTTTTGTAGTTTTATATAGTGCGAACCGGACCCGAAGATCACTAGTTACGTTACACAAGGGCACATCCATTATTTTGTAGGCATGGGGAGATTAAGCGATTTGCCCAGAATCACCGAACGATCACTTGTTTTATGGTGCTCGGTCCAATTGCAGCTCTGCAGTGTAGTGCTGCTTGCACCCACGGCTGGTTTCTCATGTTTGTGCAGTGCTAAAAACATTTCTGTATTACGGATCAGCCCCGGATGTTGCTTTTAATTGTTGCTGTTAGCACAGCTGTGTGAAGCCGTATTCATGTTTGCCCTCTTCAGTAATGAATGCTGTTAAAATGAAGATTGTCTCGTAGACAGGTCGTGTAGAAACAAGTAGTAGGTTTACTCATAAGGTAACAGCGTCAGATAAAGGTAACTGGAAGATGGTAAAATCCATGTAATGCCCCACCAGGAGCAGCCTCCTTGCTGCTCAGCCCATCTCTTCCAACTGACATCTCCTCAAGTCCCACACACTCAACATTCCAAATGACATCATTATAGACTGAGCAGCAAGGGACAGAACAAGAATAAGGAAGATGCACACCAACCAATTACAATTAGGTTATAGCACATCTCCCTTCCTTAGGGAAACTAAACACGAATAATGCCAAAAAATAGCAAAGAGATATAAATGCATTAAGGCACAAACAACAAAATGACATTGCTTACGTAAACAAGAATAAACATCTTAAACGAATTAGTAAGAAAATACATTAAGCAGTTGAATGTTCATAATGCAATCAGAAAATACTCAAATCCGGAAAATACATTAAATAAATGAATGCATGAAAAAAACACCATAAGCAAATGCAAGTAAGCAAATGAATGCAAGAAAAATATCTAAAGCAAATGAATGAATGCCCCATCCCCTCCCTTAGGGAAACTCATTAGTTGGGTACTCACTACCCACGAACTCACTCCCAATGACACACTGAACATTGTAATAGGGGGAAAACACCTCCCTATAGGGGAATACACCTCCCAATGCACACTGAACATTGTAATAGGGGAAAATACCTCCCTATGAAACTTAAAAACACTGTAATAGGGAAAAACACCTCCCTATAGGGGAATACACCTCCCAATGACACACTGAATATTGTAATAGGGGGAAACACACCTCCCTATGGGGGAATACACCTCCCAATGACACACTGAACATTGTAATATGGGAAACACACCTCCCTATGAAACTCTGAAACTCGAAAACACTAATAGGGAAAAACACCTCCCTATAGGGGAATACACCTCCCAATGCACACTGAACATTGTAATAGGGGAAAATACCTCCCTATAGGGGAACACACCTCCCTAAGAAATTAAGCAAGACCAAAATAGGGGAACTCTGATCCAGGACTGGGGCACTCCTACGCCAGAAAACAATAAGAATACACTGTTTGTGAATATAGGACTAAAATATAGATACTAATACTAAAACTGTAAAACATTTAAACTGTGCTCTCGCCGGTGAGCGACCTCTCACCCGAGTTGAATATCCTCGATGGTTAATTGGAACTACCATACACCAGAAGTCAAAGTCACCAGGAAGCATAACCATTTAAACAAGTCCACTGTCAGAGTATTGAGTGTTCCAATGCAATATGCAGCAAGGAAAAATGAAAAGGAGCCAAAGGCAATAAGTCAGCGTGAAGACCTGCTCCTCAACTGTGCACTGTGTACTTCCTTGCACAAAGAATAAAAATGAGAAAGTACCTGAAATGACTGAAATGAAGCAAAATACTTCCCAGCAACATTCCCAGACAGCATAAACTTGCAATTAACTCCAAGAAGAGTGAAGTGTGAAGCGACCAATTAAAGAGAAATCCTTCGTTGTCAATTCCTCAGTTCTACCTCCCTGAAGATTCTTTCCTCAAAGTGCAGAACGGAACAAAAAGGATCCCACGACGTGACGTGTCCTAAATATGCTGATCATGTCATGTAATGCTACTGACTTCAAATGCTCGCGTGCGAAAAATCGGAGCATTTGGCAGGGAAAACAAAACTTGTGCTTTCAAACCGCAATACATACTTGTAGGTTGTGGCATTATCCAACCACAAGATGGTGGCACGCAGCATGACGCCGTGCTGCATGGCTCACGGCAATAATATGCACCAAAACGTCTAAAAGCGGCGTCAAAGAAGAGGTGAAGTGTGCGTCACAAATGAAGATTCCATAAATGATGCGGGGCACAAGCAGCAGAGACTGCATGCGACAAAACTGGACTGAGGTAAGCGCGTGCAACACTTGCCTCACGCTAAGTTCAATTATTTTCTTTTATTCGAAAACGGCGGTTGGATAGCGCTAGATTCAAAAGGTCCCAACCTATTCCAACAACCAAGGACAAAACATGTCTCACTTGTCTTCGCCCCCAGGGGCCCAAAAGACAACGCGGTTCAACTGATATTGAGCAACTGTACTCACAGATAGTGCACAATACCCCTCTGATAGTCTCCCACAGAAGTGCGTGTGTGGTGCCGATTTCCTCCACAGCGCGTCGCTCCCTTTCCTCTGGAGCACCCTGGCTCACATTCTCAGCATTGACCTCAGCAGCCTCTCTCCACCGGCTTATTATTTCCCAAGTGTAACTCCTCACAGGGGTGTCAGTTTTCTCCAGAACCCATTGCTGGTGCTAACTCCTAGACACCAGTTACTACTGCCACTCCACATAACCGATTGAAAACACAGCAGACTCCATGGTAGTCGATAGTCAAACGCCCTAAGTTGCAGGCTGTCCAGTTGACAAAGGACACTGGTGGGGCTGACCAGGGCATTTTCGTAGTATTACCTTTTCCTTGGGGTTCCAGTTCATAAGTTTCAATTTCTTTAGTCAGATCCTTAGTTCCAGTACAGTTTTCCTTCAATAACACGCAGGTTCTGTAAATCAGTTTCCTCAAATACCAGCTTGTAAGTTCTCTTGAAGTTCCTTTTACTTGTAAATCCTTTAAGTTTCATAGTGCATAATCCATTGAAGTAATATACACGTATGTTCTTCCACATCGTCGCCAGTGTTAAAATGAAGATTGTCTCGTAGACAGGTCGTGTAGAAACAAGTAGTAGGTTTAATCATAAGGTAACAGCGTCAGATAAAGGTAACTGGAAGATGGTAAAATCCATGTAATGCCCCACCAGGAGCAGCCTCCTTGCTGCTCAGCCCATCTCTTCCAACTGACATCTCCTCAAGTCCCACACACTCAACATTCCAAATGACATCATTATAGACTGAGCAGCAAGGGACAGAACAAGAATAAGGAAGATGCACCCCAACCAATTACAATTAGGTTATAGCAAGTGCATTGTACAGCTCAGCACAGCCCACCAGAGCTTTCATAATGCCAGTTTGACTTCTGTTCTGGCTGGAGATGGTCCTGCAGAGTCGGTATCTCCCAGGACCCTATCACTGCAGCACTCTTTATACACATTAACCTGCTTTGACACTGGGATGGGCGGCTTTTGAGAAAGGGTCCAAGAAGGCTGGGAAAGCCATGCACACTGAGGGAACAGTTGAGCCCCACCCTATCCCTGACCTGCGGGGCACTTGGACTGTAGAAATGAACAGTGTGCAATAAAATACAACAACATGAAAATACTCGAGGCTTTTGGGGAATCCAGGAGTGGTCTTTGGGGACTGTTCTTCAGGCTGCAACCAGGAAAAGCTGAACTGTCATTCAAATAACTCAGCTGGTTGCAGAAGCGGCAGTCTGAGCATGGAGCTGGTCACAGTTCACCAGATACTAGAATAATCCTGCGTGTAGAGGGATGCGAGCTCGACTCGCTTTCATCATGTGCAACCTGATTCTGGCTTTCTTGGTCATGAGCAATTAAAATGTAAGGGGCATATTTACGTTCCCTGGCGCTTCCCTGCATATCAGCAGGGATGCGCCAGGGAAAATGCGTCACGCAAGTTTACCCTTGCGCCACGTTCGATGCGCCGCATTTACAATGCGGCGCATCGTGGCGCAAGGATAAGCAGATGCATGACGCATCTGCCGGCGGAAGGTTGGCGCACTGCTGAAGTTGTGTCGCAAGCGCGACGCAACTCCAGCACTGTCCCAACCTTCCCTATCCCTAACATGGTGCGTCAATCCTTACGCCTGCTTGAAGCAGGCGTAAGGATTTGACGCACCAGCGTCGGAAAAGTGACTGCGTGAAATCTTGTAGATTTCACTACGTCACTTTTCCGAGGCGTTCATGTGCCGGAACGCCCCCCCCTGCGCCGGTACGCCCAAATGAAACCTGATGCAGGTTTCATGTGGCGCAGGGGTTTACTACGTGACGCATCTCCCTAGATGCGTCACGTTGTAAATATAGCGCAACGCGGCGCATGGTTTGCGTCGCTGCTGCGTCACTTGCGTGACGCAACGGCGGCGCAAAAGTGGCGCAAGGGGCTTGTAAATATGCCCCTCAGTTCTCAACGTTTTTTTTACTTACAGTAGATTTTAGCTCTTTAGCAGTGCCCGATGACACAAATACACAGACGTGGGAAGAAATTAAAAGGATTTTGTGAATATTTCTGTCTCCCTCCCTGCAGCTGGAAGAAAATGATGTAGCAGTGATGGCACACATGTACACTGTCGCAGGTTAGCAGTGCAGCCTGGGCTGCACTTGCTCATGCAGGGCAATTCACAGTGGTGGTTTAAGCAGTCAACGAAATCTATATGTCTGAGTGTCAAGTTTGGACACTTCTAACTGTTGCTGCTCACATTGTTCTGGAAAGATCGCCCACCGCATGCTTTCTAAGGAGTGATAATGTAGCTGATTAAATCTGAAAGGCATCTCTGTCCTCTCTCCCACTAGGCTGCTTAACCCTTCATTGCCTACAAGAAAGAAACAGAAGAAAGCCAGGAACTAAGATTTATTTTCTCTTTTCACAACCCCATTCTTTGGTTGGAGGACAGAGGATACCATCTTCTATTTTAGTTTTCTTCAACCATGTGCTCGCTGCATTGGTATCCTTGAAGTTTGGCCTTTTAACAGTTTCCTCATGGGCTCAAAAAGAAATTTGTCTTTCTTAAGTTTCTTAGCACCCAGAATAATATGCTGCATAGCTAAAAACATATAAGGTCCAAAACTCCGAGACCGATTGCATTGCAAATGCTTGTTTCTTTTGCAATCCAGTGTGGGACAACAGGCATGCCTGTACTCCATGTGCCTATGGAGCACTATTAAGTGCCTTAAGATGTATGTACCCACTATGTGTGTTTAAGGGTGGTGTCCAGAGTGCATGACACTTGGTTTTGCCCTCAATGAGTCCAGAATTGCCCACTTTTGCATTTGTTTATTCCCAAAGGGCCGAACCTCATTTTTTTGACATAGCCTCATGTTTTTTTGCAGGGTGTCTGCTCAGGAACAGAGGTATGCTTGGGACCATAGAACATCAGTATGTAGGTACTGAGTCACCATACCACCTCAGTGTCTATGAGCCCAAGTCTGACCAGCTATAGTGGCTCACTTGCCCTCCTAACATTTCCAGAGAAACAAGTGAGTTGGCACCCAGAACACAACATTCTAGACCCTTTCAGGGATCGCGGTAACAGGACACACCCTTTCGCTCTCTCACTTGTACTTGAACACAATAAGATAGACAAGAGACATGAAGGAAGTTTATAATATTTATTTAAACTATCGTGCTCTAAGATGCAGCATTTGCGCCACAATTAGACAACAAATGCATACCAAAAATGTAATTAGCATGGTTAACAAACCGTATAACATAAAAAGCCCTATCATGTTACAAGATATTTTAGACTAACACCTCTCTTCTACTGAAGCTTAATGATTATATATTAAAGATCTCTGGTATTAGAAGCAAAACCCGTACCTTAGCATACATAGTTGGATGTTCAACATCTCAGCTGATGCAGCACTCTTGCTTCAGGACCTTCGCTCAGTTTGTTTTTTCAGAACACCTCTCCTCAGTTATATGATAATAAATGTGTGCTCGCAAACAGCAGGTGCATTCTCTTGTTATGTCTAAATGCCAGTGTCTGACCAGGGAGAATAACAAGGGGCATTGGTGTTTGACCTTGTCTAGTGTGTTCAGACTAAATCCCAGGAAAAGAATAAAATATGAAAACATGTGCAGGTTCTGGGTGAAAATATAATATGGCACAAAGGCAAGCGTGTTATGTAGTAACGTGTGCAAAATAAAAGTGGCCTGCAATGTGCACAGTTAGGCTAGCATAGGGAAAACGATAATGGGTCATGGAAGAAACACACAATAGTTAAAGATGCTAAATATAATGATACGGCTTCGTGATATTATTAACGGCATGAACAGCGAGTTGAGAGCATGGTCTTTCAACATCTGTGCATAATCCTTCAACAATGCTGTTTGTTCCCTCTCTTTTCAGATGCCCACTTATGAACAACAAGTAGGTGGTTTAGGTGTGCATGACTATGTATGATAAATTCACCAGTTACATCAGCATTATGGAATAGGTGTTGATTGTGGTAGTATAATTAGTCCTGACGAAAGCCATAAGCATTTGGGAACATAAGTGGCAGAAATATGATGATCCTAAGAAGAAATAGAGATAACTAGAGCATCAGACTTCCTAACTTTTCTCTTTTTTAATCATACTTGCCTGATGCCCAGATTAAAACTTAAGGGTTACCAGGCAGGTATATTTAAAGAGTAACGCTACCCCCACTCACTAACCTATTCCTTTTCAACAGAGTGTTCCTGTGCATCTCACTGGTTGTAGCATGCCTTTTCCATAACGGAATGGGAAGGAACTCTATGATGAAACAGGCCACCAAGGGGTACCCCTGGCGTGTGAGAGTTCTTAAAGGAAATGGATTCTTTTCTCCGTAGGTCAACTGGAGTGTTCTTAGATTGATCCAATCTAGTTCTATAGTTTGTGTAAAGTTCTGTGTCAGAGCCATGCTCTAGAGCCTCTCTTCACTCCCCTTAATTTGTTTGTGGATTCTTGACAGTGCAGCACATAGCTGTGGGAATTTTCTTCTCCATGTGGGAAGTACCTTATGTATTTACCTTCAATTATATAGGAACATACTGCAGTGGACAGAGAATAACTCATCTGCTCTACATAGTAAGTTGTGACAAGTGTGTGGTTTACGTTCTCAGAATTATCAATATGGCAGAGATTACAGGACTCTCATTCAGGGTAGAGGATGTAGAAAGAATCTTAGTATCTTCTACTCCTCTTGATAGTACCATCAGTTCGGAACCAACATTAAATGCCAAAGACTGGGAGACTTTGCTCCATAGTACCATAATGATGGGGTACTTGGGCGAGAGAACGCAGTCCCTCAAGGGTTGATAGTGAGAAACAAACTGTTTATTTTCCAGCACGACTCTTCATTTAAGAAGGATTGGTCACTGAATTCATGGCACAGTAATAGGGATTGGATGATTTTAATCATTAAAGCAGTGACTCATCTGTCAGATGAGCAACTGGGAGATATACAAACTATTGAAGTAAGACTCAGGTCTAGCCAACCACTAGCAACCATCAAGACGAGGTTTGTAAGGCAATGGTTGAACTTGAGGCCAATTTGAAACAATTGAAAGTTACAAAACTTAAAAAGTATGTACAACATTTCTCACATGAACGGGGATATCCCTACACTGGACAAGATTATATTGGCACTAGAGGTAACTCCAAAGACAGATACAACATAGACACATCTGATGAGACATCCACAAACTCAGAGACTGGGAGCAGTAGTAGGGACGAGTCAGGAAGAAGGGGGAGCCACAAGTGATATATATGAGGACGTGGGTGGGGGGGCCATGGGGCCCCTATAATGGACTAATGATGCACTTACCGCTATATCCGTACACCCACTTTCCAAAATACATGCACCACATCCCAATTGATACCTGGGACCCCCAACAGAGGCACTTTGCACAACTACAGTGCAATCAACTAAGTCCTTTTTTAAGGGCAGGCCAATCGTGCCAGAAAAACAGGTGGAGTACACAGGGCTAGGGGCAATCGAAGGAACTACCAGACCAACAGAGGGATGTCAGCAGGAGCATGTCTAGATACCCAGCCATGAGCCACAACGTAGCCTGATTATGAACCTAACTGAGAAAGCTCTCACAGCTCCCCAAGTGAGTGTTCTGGAGAAAGGGTTAGGGTTTGCTCCCATACCTACCCTTGATAAATTTAAACTTCACTGTGAGTTAATGGAATTCATGCCAAAGATTAAACTCGGGACATTCTTCGAGGAAAAACCATGAGGAAGTGATGACCGAGGTGGCACAGGCCTGAAATTGAAGTCTACCTTCAACCCCTCCCGCCAGAACTGTCCCAGTGGAAGTATTTGCCTTCGAACAGGCAGTCATGAAAGAGGTGGGGAACAGTGACCCCAAATTCCTCACAATCTTTCATATCACAAAGGAAGAGATCAAAGCCAGAATGGAACTACATTTGCATAGTGAAATGACTATAAAACCCACTGATAAGGGGGATTGTGCTTCAGACCACTTAGAACTATCAGAAGGAGTGCCTCCAGTTACTAAATGAAGCCAGAAATTATGACCAGATCTTGGGGGACCCCAATAAGACACTTATGAGAGAGATTGAGATAACGACAGAACAAGCCTTAGTTAACGATTAGATGTCTAAGGAAGAAATTGATTTTCTTATGTAGAGCAAATTGGTAACACCTTACTTCTATACCCTGCCTAAGGTGCACAAAAACCTCTATAATCCACCTGGATGTTACAGTTGTTTCTGGGATTGGCTCTGTTCTTGAGCCTCTATTCAAATTTTGTGAAGCCTCTTTGAGACCAATAGTACAAAAGACAAGCACCTATCTGAAGAACACTAAGAATATCCTCTACTTACTATGCGACGTGGACTTTGTCCCTGCACAAAACCTACTGATAGGCCTCAACATCGAAAGCTTCTACACTAGTCTCCCTCATATGGAAACTTTTTATGTAGTTGAGGAGGTTCTGTTCAAGACCGATTGGGAGCACAAGTCCCCTAGACATTTTTCACTTGAGTGTGCTAAACAAACACTTACATGTACTTTCTTTCAGTTTCAGGGGTCTCTGCTCCTTCAAAAACATGGGACCAGCATGTGAAGCACATTTGCTCCCAGTATAGTGGGTCTGTATGTCCATCACCTAGAAATTCACAAAATAATGACACAGACCAATCCATTTATGTCGAATATCAAATGGTGGAAACTGCCTCCTGCAATTTGACAGCTTCCGCCCAGGCACTTTATGGAAAATGTACACTTTGGGCAGTTTCTGAAGATGAGAGGAAAGTGCAGAGACCTGAGGGACTTCAAAATCCAAGATAACTCCCTGGCTCAAAAATTCAGGGTCAAGAAATACTCCCACAGAAACAAACAGAGGAATGTCTCATCTGTGTAACAACCTATAACATTGCATCCAACCTGGTTAGCAAAATCAAAAATAAGAACTCGCAAATCTTCAAAAGAGGATCAAGTCTTAGGGACTCACTAGTACATACTAGACCTCTGTGCAGGAAAACACAGAACATCCCCCCCTAGGTCTTCTACCAAGGGAACCTGGACACCACGCGTGCAGACATTGTAGCATCTGTCGAATGACAAAAATTACCAAGAGTGTGGATTTGGGGACCAACCACCCATGGGAACTTAGACAATTCACCAATTATAATGCCTCCCAGGTGGTCTACATGATAACCTTCCCGTGAAAACTGCAATATATTGGGATAACAAGCTGCAAAATCAAAACCAGAATATGTGAACACAAAAGTAACTTAAGATGCGGCCACAGCACAATCAAAAGGTCAACACATTACATTGAAAAGTGTCACAAATCGATTGACTTCAACTGGGTGGTATTAGTACACCTACCAAACCCAGTTATCTGTGAAAGAACCCTGCTCGAGAAGGAACAACAATGGGTTTTCAGACTTTCAACACATATATCAGGACTGAATGACAATATCACATGGGGACAGTTGACTCACTCATAACACATCCTTTCAGCCCTTCTCTAGTATTAGTATCCATGGTCAGTTTTTTAATACCTGCTATTAATATTTGATTTATTCACTTATTTTTGAACATATGGTTATTCACCTCTATTCAGAAACCGTGGGTGTTTCTGTTTACAAGCATATATGAAAATAATGGAACAGATTATCCCACACAGGAATTTCACCAAACACTTGTTTCAATGTAACAAATAAGAAGTTGCATGAATCAGGAACCAGTACCACTATCGTTAGCCATTTTGTTTCAGATATGCTCCAGTTTTCCTCTCTCAAGATCCTGAGGCATGGGAGAGAAGTCATGTGTGTTTAATTACGAGATCCAGCTGTCAGAAGGAAGCATATTTAAACTGCTCCCGCAGCTTATTTGCCTCAAGTTGCAGGCACGGATGGAGCAGCGGTGGCTCCTCCGCTAAGGTGGAGGAGCACCGCCCTACTGCTCTTTCAGCAGTGCAAAAAGCAAAAATAAAATGCTAATAACACAATGGTTTTATCATTTTATTTTTCCGTACTGATGTAGTTTTGTTTACCTTACAAGGCGGGGCAGGGCTGGGCTGTTGTCAGAAAAAGCAGGGGGAGGAGTGGTTGCTGCACTTAAGTCTGCATGATGGTTTGGCCGGCTGTCTTGGGTCTGCCAAACAGAAATGAGCTCATTGCATTTCTCCACCCGGCTGTATTGCACAGCTGGGGGGGAGAACATGCACAGGCTCCCACTCCCTGTCTGAGCTCTAAAACAGGCCACTCAGACCCATCATGATGCTGCTGTCATGCTGGTGACAGCAGCGTTGTGATTGGCTTAAGGGAGTTTGGGAGCCTGTATGCATCTGTGCATCAGCAGAAGAGGAAGGAGGAGAGGCGGCGGCCGGCAGCCAGATAGGTGAAATTTATTTTTCTTTAAATCTGTTTTATTGATTTTTTCATGAACAGAGCAGACATTCACCTTACAGGTCGCAGTTTGTTTCGATTACATCAGCTCACTACATCATACATATTTGACGTCTGCTGCATATTAGCAACATTGTACACATTGAGTATTCAGCCATTGTGTCTTACTGCATACAGCCTGTTTGGCCCACTGTCCCTGGCGTCAGTGAGGGTCAGCCATTAGGGACATTCCATCTGCATTATAGTGGTGTGTGAACTGTGAATCAGTCTGTAAACTCGCGAAGCAGGTGATAACGTGGGGGACAATGTAAACAAAACTAGGGGCAGTGGTGTTTTTTTAACTAGAACTAGAGCAGCCCTCGATCCCCACCTCATTAGGCACGCACCTCCTCATCACGGTCTCCAAGTGCACCGTACTAAGACTATGTCGGGTGATGTCCGGCAATCCCTCTACCATGCTTTTTTGCTATCAGCGCGTCTCCCTAATTCGCGCTGTGTAGTAATGCTGGGGACTAATGTGTCCATTATGTCATTGCCTTGACTCTGCATGTCACTCAGAATTGTGTCCCAATGTGCTGCAATTAGGATATTGCGTAGGCCTAATGCGTCCTCTCGATGCAGCGTAACGCTTTCCGCCTTAGCCCACACCTGCAGGGAGCGCCTCCTAACCAGTGCCCGAGGGGGTTCAGGGGTCTTCCATCTTTTAGTGATCAGGCGCTTCACCACCACCAGCCCCAAGGCAATAAAGCAAGTGATCACCCTCTGGCTCTTGCTCCTATGGTAAATGTGCAGAATGCACGTCTCCCATAGTAGGGGCACTGCAAGCTCCATGCTGCGAGCCAGGGCATCGGTCACCGCCCCCTAGTATTCCCCAAGTCGCGGGCAGCTCCACAGCATGTGCAGCAAATCCGCGCCTGTGAAGCAGCATCACAGGCAGGCGGCATCTGCACGGTTGAAATATCTATTGACTTTGGCCTGGTGAGATATTGTTAGGAATTACGCATGAAGCTTGACCAGTTCTGGAACCATAGAATAGCAGGAAACAAGACCATTGGGCTGAGGTTGCCCTCAGACACATGTGCCTTGAGTTGTTCAAACATTAGAAAGTGGACATGTTTTTTGTTTGCTTTATTTTATTTTATATGCTTAATAACATTGGTGCATTGAAAAAGGATTATTCACACGATAAATAATTATTTGTAAGCATGACTAAAGCCTTCAGGTTCTCTCCACGTGTGCTGTCACACCCGTTTTTTCCATGTGCAGCACTCTGCCGGTTGATGATGAGTCACAAACCCTGCACGAGTAAACCCCACCCATCCCAGAGCTATAAAAAGGAGCGTCTCTCTAGCAGAAGCGGTTGGCCTTGTTAGTTCTCCCGCTTACCTGCATTCCAGCATGTTGATCCGGCTCTGGTTCCTGGGCTCGTCTTCTCCGTCCAGATTTCCTGTGCGTCATTCCCTCTTCGGCTCCGATTGCACTGGTAACCTTCCGGGGACCCGCATCGCTTCCGGATTCCCTCAGCAGCTAAACAAAAAGAAAGAGGACAAAGTCAGGATAAGGTATTTCCCAGTGTTTGCGTCCTGCGAATTCTGTCTCAAGATTTATCAGGTACTTTTTATTTATACTTTCAATAGCAAACTTCAATCGGAGAACATTTAGTTCCAGGACAATCAAGAATTAAGTTCAGACTCAATCAAATACGATGATTGTTGTTTTTTAAAGCAGGAGGCTTATCTGAATAAGAGCTTTGTTTTAAAACAGTAAGTTATTGACAATTAATCTTCGGATTATTATGAGAGACAGTTATACCAAGTAATTATGCTTGTGTAAAAGTTGACATGCTTCATTTCTTCCCTTAGCATATGGTGTAATTAAGAAATGCTACTAAAGAATGTCTTCACAAATTAGTGGACGAACTGCAATGATCTCTAAGAGTTGCAGACTTTATTAGAGAGGTATAAATAATTTAAGACATTGGATGCATCTTGATATTATTAACTAGTTGATATACTAGTAGTCAGAACTTTGTACTTAATAGCTATATATTGTTTGCTGTTTAAAGATAAAAGCACAGTGCCACGAAATAGTGCCAAACGAAGCTGAAGGTTGAAGCTTGCCAGTGCACCAGAAGTACTACGAACCAGAGGTCGCAGTGTTTTTTCTCTCTTTTTTTATTTTGTCCCATTCCTCTTTCCCCTGGGATTCTCCCTTGGCATAGAGTGTTTTAATCGCTTTTACGGAGCCAGTGTCCAGGGGTATTTTGATTCAGCATCGTATCTCCCCAAGGGAACAACCTGGTTTTCAGGTGAGTGGTAACCTAACAGAAGGCCACGCCACAAAAACTAAAGTTCCTTTTGGGAGATATGGACCTAGATCAGGATCACATTGATGAAGGCCACATTGGAAATGTGAAAATTAAGGGGAAAAAACGCAGAGTTACGTAGTGAGTTAATACGCTATAGACCCAGAGAGAGTCCTTGGAATACTCCTATGCACAAACATTTTAAGAATCCCTTTGAATTAGGTATAAAATTTTTAAAATCCAACTATGTACACGACTTCAGAACCTTCCTCAACTCCAGTACAGGCTACTGTAACCATTCCTAGTCCTGTGCCTTTAGCAGCCCCTGAAAGGTTTCTCTGAGATAGTTCCAAATTCAATATTTTTATTAGTCATTGTCAGTTACACTTTCTTTGCAAACCCCAAACATTCCCTACTGATGCAAGTAAAGTGGCTTTTGTTCTTTCTTATTTAGGAGGGGTAGCTGCTTATAGGTCAATCCTGCTAATTGATAAAAAATAATCCCATTTTATTTAATTGGCCAGCATTTAAATTAAGCAAGGGAAGACCTGGCTTAGCAGTTCAGGCTGTACTGTTCCCATGAGGCACAGGGTCAAGACTGATTTGCATATAGCTGGGTCTGAACTGAGGTGGCGAAGTGAGCTAAAGAATGATGATGGATTCAACCGAGATCTGTGACTGGGGGTGAGTGTCTGAAAAGTTTCAGCGCTCCGTCTATCATCTCCTTGTGTTTGCAGCATTTAAATTAACCATGACGAAATTATTCGCTAAACACACTTTCGTTCAAGCGAGTGATAATGAGCTTTTGAATCTCAGACAAGGTAACAAAGATTTATTTAGTTATATTACAACTTTTAATCGTTTATTAACGGAAACTCAGTGGCCTTAGGAGAAAAGGACCTCTTTATTTTATAGATGCTTACGTGACGAGTTGAAGGATGCCTTTGCTCATATTGTTGAATTGCCAGATGATTGTTCTGAGTTTATAGATCTTGTTGTGAAGCTGGATTACCATTTAGGAGAACGCAAGGGTGAAAGGTCAAGTTTTGAGGGTAAAATCATTACAATAAAAACAGAAAGAAAAGAGGCAGAAGTCCAAATGCCTGATCCTGAACCTATGCAAATAGGGGGCATAAAAGGTCCTTTATCTACTGAGGAAAAAGAGCGTAGATGAAAATTTTATTTGTGCTTGTATTGCGGAAAGTTTGGACATTTTGCCCGAGATTGCTCCATAAAGCCAAAGGGTGTTAAAAAGGTCACTATGGTGGCTTTCATGACTCAGGAAAATGTGAAGGCTCATCAGGAAAAGAGGTCGCCCTGTTGAGAGGAATAGATTTAAAGATCTCCCAACATTTGGCCAATACTGTAGCACGTATACCACAGCATTTCACAATTCAGGTTACTCTCATTTTATCGGTTAAACTAAGATACACAATTTCGGTACTTTTAGATTCTGGGGCTACAGACATTTTTTTTATATTCAATTAGCCAAAAAAATTGGGTATTTCTACGGTCCTGAAGACACAACCAGAACCAGTCTGTGCTGTGGATGGCTCTGAGTTATCATCCGGTTTGATTACCAATCACATGAGTCCCATTACATTAGTTTGCCAGAATGGTCACACGGAACAAATCAGTTTTGATTTAATTGACACACCCACATTTGGAGTAATTCTTGGATTTGCATGGTTAATTTCCCACAACCCTAAAATAGATTGGGAAGCAAGAACTGTTACTTTGGACTCATTATATTGTCGTACACATTTTTACCAAGAATCACATTGAAAGTCAACAAACTTACTTCATTGTGATAATATACCACAACTCCTTTATATGCAATACCTGACAAATATCAAGATTTTATGGATATTTTTGATCCTGTGAAGGTAACTACGCTACCTCCACATAGGTTGTACGATTGCTGCATCAACTTATTTCCAGGAGCTAATTAACCTAATAGTCGACTGTATGCACTCAATGAAGCCGAGACACAATATTTAAAAAGGTACTTAGACAAGCTATTAGAACTAGGCTTCATTCGTCATTCCGCCTTGCCTGTCTCCTTGCTTCTCTTCTTTGTCCCAAAACGAGATGGGGGCTTGAGGGCTTGTATTGACTATCGCGGACTGAATAAGGCAACAATTAAAAATAAATATCCGTTACCACTGATTCCTGTACTCTTGGATGAGTTACGACATTCGACCATCTACACAAAATTGGATCTGCGTGGGGCATACCACCTTATACGGGTCAAGGAAGGCGACGAGTGGAAAACTGCATTTAGAACTACATTTGGATTATTTGAATGCACTGTGATGCCCTTTGGCCTGTGTAATGCCCCTGCAGTGTTCAAAGTATTAAGTGACTTTCTTGACATTTGTGTAGTTGTCTACATTGATGATACCCTTATTTATTCTAAAAATAGAGACGAACATACTCAGCAAGCCTGAGAAGTGCTTAAACGATCACAAGAACATTATCTATTTGTTAAATTGGAAAAATTTACTTTCAACACTGACACTGTAGAATTCTTAGGATACCTCCTGTCTCCAACAGGAATAATGATGGACCCCAAGAAAATAACTGCTATACTTGACTGGCCGGAACCTAGTTCAATTAAAGAAGTTCAAAAGTGTTAGAAATGGGGGTCTCTAGTTGGCAATGGTTTGCACCTTGTCCAAGTAGGGACACTTCCTTCTAGTTAGGATAATGGAGTTACACTCCTAAAATAACCCCTGCTCACCCCCTCTGTAGCTTGGCACGAGCAGTCAGGCTTATCTCAGAGGCAGTGTGTAAAGCATTTACACATAACCCACAGCAACACAGTGTAAGCACTACAAAAGGACACCACACCAGTTTAGACAAATATCCAATATTTTTATATACTTAAGACAAGACCAAAAACGATAAAAATCCACAATACAGTACTTAGAAATCTTCAGTTATCAAAATAACCTTGAAATACAGTTCCTTGAAGTCGATAGCTCTGTCAGGGGCTATCACGGCGTCGTGAACAAACAAATCCAAACAGTTCTGGCTGACCGCGGCATTGCGGGCCAATTACGGTGTCGGGGAGACCCGCAAAACAGTACCTTTAGAAATGCAGGGCGTCGGCGACCTCTCGTTGATCTTCCGAAAGCACGGCATCTGCAGGCGTCGGTTCCGGAGGTCGGTGCAGGAGTCGTCGGGCCCTCGAAGTCACACGCGTTGCAGATCGAACTCCTCACGGTTGAAGTCAGGAGCGCTGGCATCGGCGGGCATCGGGTGCTGCAATGCGAAGTGCAGCGGTGCGGCGTGCGATGCCCTCAGGTCGCACTGTGAGCAGCGGCTCGATGGCGGCGTCAGATGGCGTCGTCAGTGAGACCAGGGTCGCGGTGCGAAGTGATGCGGTGCTCGTCGCAGTGCTGGCAGGTCACGGTGCAAGCAGCGGCGGCGTCGTTGCTGAAGCGCTGTCGTCGGCTGACGAACTGGAGTCGATGGCGCCGGGGTCGGTAGGCCAAGGCTGCGGTGTGGGATGAGGGCGGAGCGTCGTGTAACCTTACGAGCGGTGCACTCGAACCACAGTGCAAGCAGCGGCATCGATTTCGGTGTGGAGCGGCATCGTCGGGGATACCAAGGCGGCGTCATGAAGCGAGGCGATGCGGAGTGCGGTGCCCACAGGTCGCGGTATGAGCAGCAGCTGCTTGGCGGAGTCAGCAGGTGTTGTCGGTGAGATCAGGGTTGCAGTGCGGCGTTGCGGCGGTGCCCTCTGCTGTGCCTTCAGGACACAGAGTCGGCAGTGGCGTCGTAGACGACATTGGGTTGCTTTTTCTTCTGTTGCAGCACAAAACACACCATCCCAGTTCTGAGGGCAGAAGAACTTGAAGTCTTTGCTGTTCCTGAGACTTCTTGAACAGGGGGCAAGCTCTACCTCAAGCCCTTGGAGATACTCAAAGTAAGAATTTGTAGATAGTTCAGTCCAGTCCTTTCACTGCCCAAGACAGAAGCAGCCACTGCAGGCCAACACAGCAAAGCACTCAGCAAAGTGGTAGTTCCTCCTCATAGCTTCTCCAGCTCTTCTTCTTGGCAGTCTTCTTGGTCAAAAAGAGTTCTAAAGTTCGGGGTTTGGGCCCCACTTTTTTTATAGCCAAAAATCCTTTGTCCTCTCAGGCAGAGAGTGTCTGTGCCCAGCCAGAACCAATTCTGTCCTCTCGGGTGTAGCTTCCTGGCAGGAGGTGGAGGCGGCATTGTCAGAGGTAGACCAGGCCCATTCAGGTGAAACGAAATCTCCTCCCCCTACTCTAAATGCAGCCCAGGTCTATTCAGCCCTTTCCTGACCCACCTAGACTCTCTGGAGCCACTGCTCCTCCCCAGCCCCTGTCATCCAAAACCCAGACAGTCAATCCACAAACCCAGCAGAGGCCTACTGGATGGCTGAGCAATAAAATACCTACTTTCTAAAAGTGGTATTTTCAAACACAGAATGTAAAAATCACCTTCACTAAATGATGCATCTTTAGATTCTGAGTTCAGGCATACTAAACTTAATTTTTCTACCTTGTTCCTAGGGCCAGTTATGTTTATAAGATGTTATAAACAAACTCCCCATTCTGTCCTATGGGAACAGGCAGCCTTGCAATAGTGAAAAACGAAATTGGTAGTAATTCACTATCAGGACATGCCACACACACCAGGGCATGTCCTACCTTTCTCATACACTGCACCCTGCCCACAGGGGTACCTTGGGCCTACCTTAAGGATGACTGACATGTAAGAAAAGGGAAGGTTGGGGACTGGCAAGTGGGTACACTTGCCAAGTTGACATGGCAGTCCCAGGCTGCACACAGGCTCTGCAATGGCAGGGCAGAGTTATATTTACAGGCTGTTTGTGTGGGTGGCACAAACCAGTGCTGCAGCCCACTAACAGCATTTGATTTACAGGACCTCGCACACTCAGTGCACTTTACTAGGGACTGACAAGTAAATCAAACATGCCAATCATGGAAACACCAATCCATAATACAATTTACAACAGGAGCACTTGCACTTTAACACTGATCAGCAGTGAGAAAGTGCGCAGAGGCACTAAACCAGCAAAAACAGAGTCAAAACCAGGAGGTCAGAAAGCAAAAACTCAGGGAAACACGCCAAAAGATGCCAAGTCTAACAAAAAGGTATTAGGTTTTGCAAATTTCTATAGACGTTTCATTCATCAGTTTTCAGAAATCGTCTCACCTATCACAAAACTCCTATAAAAAGGACAATCTTTTCTTTGGTCAGAGGAAGCTACACAAGCCTTTCAGAAATTAAAACAGAAGTTTACATCTGCACCCAGTCTCGGCTCCTGGATGGAGTGCTGCGGGGCGGTGGGGCGGGGCAGGGGAGGGGCAGGGTGGGAGGTAGTATACTCCGGCATACGGCCGAACGAGGTAAGTACATAAATAAATAAATAAAACAAATTACATTGCGCGCGCCGCATCGCCATTTGGCGTTGCAGCGCGCCAATGTAATTCGTTTTATTTATTTATTTATGTACTTACCTCCGTTCGGCCGTATGCCAGAGTTTACTATCCCCACCCTGCCCCTCCACCGCCCCGCCCTGCAGCACTCCCTCCAGGAGCCGCGACTGTCTGCACCTATACTGAGCATCCCAACCCAGATCTTCCTTTTTTTGTTGAAGCTGATTCTTCTCAGGTCGCCGTAGGAGGCATTCTCTCCCAAAGAAATCCAATCAATGGACAAATACATCCTTTAGCCTTTTACTCAAAGAAATTCCTCCCTGCTGAGCAAAATTATACTGTGGCAGAGAGAGAGTTGTTAGCCATAAAATTGGTCTTCACAGAATGGCGCCATCATTTAATGGGGACTAAACATCCAGTAACCATATTTACTGATCAGAAAAACCTACAATTCTTCAGTTCAGTCAAAGCATTAACACCTCGACAGATGAGATGGCTACATTTCTTTAGTGGTTTCGATTTTGTGATAACATATCGACCAGGCTCCAAAAAAATACAGTCAGATATCCTCTCACGTTTTGGTCATACAGCAGACTCTAAACATGAGGGTTCTATTCCTCCGATTATACCTGTTGACAAAATTATTGCACCAACATATCAACAAGACTTCCTACTTTTATTAAAACAAGAAAGTCTAAAACAAGATGTACACAAATGGTTATCACATGCAAAGAACACAATGAAAGATGGAATACTATATCATGAGAATTGTGTATTTGTACCCACTCCAGGATTACAAAAACAAGTTCTAATTTGGAATCACAATTCTGCTTTAGCAGGACATCCTGGAAATCAAAAAACTTTAGCAAATTGTAAAAAACTATTTTGGTGGCCATCAATAACTAAGGATCTCAAAAAATATGTTGAAACATGTCCAATCTGCACCAGAAATAAAGTCTCACATAAAGCTCCTGCAGGTTTTTTACAACCTTTAGCTAACCTCCCAATTCCTGGCACACCATTAGTCTAGACTTTATTACAAACTTACCACCAGCTAATGGTCACACTACTATCCTTGTAGTAGTAGATTATCTGTCTAAAATGGCACATTTTGTTCCACTACGTAAATTACCTACATCACTTGAATTTAGCAATGTTTTTATAAATCATATTGTGCGACTACACAGCTTGCCATCTAAAATTATATCAGACCGTAAAAGTCAATTTACATCAAAATTTTGGACGGAATTGTGCAAATACTTAGGCATGGAAGTAGCATTATCTACTGCTTCCCATCCAGAAACAGATGGACAGACGGAACGGATGAATCAAACTCTTATACAGATTCTTCGTTGTCTTCTGGCTACTATTACGAGTGATTGGGATAAAGCCTTACCCATTGCAGAGTTTATTTACAATAACAGTACCCACGTAGCTACTCATTGCACTCCATTTTACTTTTTAACTGGACATCATACTAAGGCTCTACCAGTTTCCATTGATACTTCTTTCATTCCTGCAGTCACTGAGCGATTACAACAATTATTAGACATTCAAGAGCAAGCTAAAACCTATTTAAATAAATATAAGGAAGGTATGAAAAAACAAGCAGATAAGAAAAGAGAACCCACCCCGAAATTTAAGATAGGAGATAAGGTCTGGCTTTCCACCAAACACTTGAAAATAGAAGGCCCAAGAAATTTACAACCTCGATATATTGGACCTTTTTCCATTATTAAGATTCTCAATCCAGTCACAGTTCAATTGGAATTACCTCCTGAATACCCCGTACATCCTACTTTCCATGTATCCTTATTAAAATTCTTTAACCCTGAAACAAGAAAAGAACCCCCTCCACCACCAATTCCAGTAAAAGTTCATTTAGAATATGAAGTCCAACGTATTCTTGATTCAAAGAGACTACGGGGTTGCTTGTATTGTTTAATAGCCTGGAAAGGTTATGATGCTAGTGAGAATTAATGGGAACCGGCATCTTTTGCTAATGCACCAAGATTGATACGCCAGTTTCATCTTAGATGTTCCCATAAACCACGTCCTATGGGACGCTCTTTGAGAGGGCCGACTGTTAGGAATTACGCACAAAGCTTGACCAACTCTGGAACCATAGAATAGCAGGAAACGAGACCTTTGGGCTGAGGTTGCGGTCAGACACATATGCCTTGAGTTGTTCAAACACTAGAAAGTGGACATGTTGTTTTGTTTGCTTTATTTTATTTTATATGCTTAATAACATTGGTGTATTGAAAACAAATTATTCATGTGATAAATAATTATTTGTAAGCATAACGAAAGCCTTCAGGTTCTCTCCACGTGGGCTGTCACACCCGTTTTTCCATGTGCAGCACTCTGCCGGTTGATGATGAGTCACACACCCTGCACGAGTAAACCCCACCCGTCCCAGAGCTATAAAAAGGAGCGTCTCTCTAGCAGAAGCGCTTGGCCTCGTTATTTCTCCCGCTTACCTGCATTCCAGCGTGTTGATCTGGCTCCAGTTCCTGGGTTCGTCTTCTCCGTCCAGATTTCCTGTGCATCATTCCCTCTTCGTCTCCGGTTTCCCTGTTAACCTTCCGGAGTCCCGCATCGCTTCCGGATTCCCTCAGCAGCTAAAAAAAAGAAAGAAAAGAAAGAGGACAAAGTCAGGATAAGGTATTTCCCCATGTTCGCGTCTTGCAAATTCTATCTCAAGATTTATCAGGTACTTTTTATTTATACTTTTAATAGCAAACTTCAATTGGAGAACATTTAATTGCAGGACAATCAAGAATTAAGTTCAGACTCATTGGAATACGATGATTGTTGTTTTTTAAAGCAGGGGGCTTATCTGAATAAGAACTTTGTTTTAAAACAGTAAGTTATTGACAATTAATCTTCAGATTATTATGAGAGACAGTTATACCAAGTAATTATGCTTTTGTAAAAGTTGACATGCTTTGTTTCTTCCCTTAGCATATGGTGTAATTAACTGCTACTAAAGAATGTCTTCACGAATTATTGCACGAACAGCAATGATCTGTAAGAGTTGCAGACTTTATTAGAGAGGTATAAATAATTAAAGGCATTGGATGTATCTTGATATTATTCACTAGTTGATATACTAGTAGTCAGAATTTGTACTTAATAGCTACATATTGTTTGTTGTTTAAAGATAAAAGCACAGTGCCACGAAATAGTGCCAAACGAAGCTGAAGGTAGAAGCTTGCCAGTGCACCAGAAGGACTACAAAACAGAGGTCGAAGTGTTTTTTCTCTTTTTTTTTTATTTTGTCCCATTCCCCTTTCCCTTGGGATTCTCCCTTGGCATAGAGTGTTTTAATCACTTTTGCGGAGGCAGTGTCTTGGGGGTATTGGGATCCAGCATCGTATCTCCCCAAGGGAACAACCTGGTTTTCAGGTGAGTGGTAACCTAACAGATATGCCCTTTGTGTGATGTAGTATTGTATTAACCAGGAGCACATGTTCGTTGGCACACTGACAGGACCTTCTAGCACAGTGGTCCACTCAGCATCAGTGAATGGGTGTCAAAGATCCTCCTCCTATCTTTGTCACAGGAGTGACAATGTTGCCGCTGTATGGGTGTCTAAGGAATGTGGCACACCATTTTGTGAGGTGCCTGCCCTGCCCCATAACATGCAGGTATTGAATCGTTAAGTGTATTGGGGGTTCCTGGGTCATGTCGCCCCAGTGTTTCCTCAGTGTTGTTATGAATGCGCTATGCAAGAGAAACTGACCCGGATGGAGCCCATCTTCCTTAACCAATGTGGTAAATGGTAGCAGGGTACCCTTACGATATAGATCTCCTACATCTTGGATCCCCGCCTCCCCCCAGTGGCGTAATTCAAGCGACATAATGGGTATGTGGCCTCCTGGGTGTGCCCAGTAATGGTAGTGCGGGCGCATACGGTTTTGCGCTTTGTGTTATATATAAGCACCTGCGGAAGCAGCGGTATGCTGTATTGAGCAGCAGGGGGGCTGGTGCCTTCCGTTTAGTACATGGGTGGAACAAAGTGAGAAGGGCAATAAGGGACCAGGGCGGAGAAGTGGCTGCTGTGTCAGATAGCTGGTGCCCAGAGAGCCACCTGGCCATCTACTGCCACAGCTGTGCAGCGAGATAACACTGCTCTAAATTGTGCAGTGTAAGTCCTCCTTGGTTTGTTGGTAGGTAGAGTTTTTGGAGAGCTTCTCTGTAAAGGGACCTCCCCAGATAAAGCCCCTCACCACACCCTCGAGGGCCTGGAAGAAGGGCGGTGGTATGTACAAGGGCAGGTTGGTGAAATAATATAGGAGCCATGGCAAGACCACAATTTTAATCAGGGCCAGACGGCCTTCAACCGTCAGAGGAAGCGTGCCCCAGAATGACATCTTGGAGCGAATAGATGCCAATGCTCTACCCACGTTGCCATTGAATAGGTCTGCATGCTGATGGGAGATCCTGACCCCTAAATATCGAAATGTGTATACTTGCCATTCTATGCAAACATTGTTGAGCGTGTACCCCGGGTTTGGGCATGTGTTATCAAAAGGGTATAGACACAACTTTGTTGAGTTCACTTTCAGTCCCGACAAAGGAGCAAAATCTCCTAGAGTGTGCGTCAGCAATGGGGGAATCAACTGATCATCCTTGAAGTATATAAGGAGGTAAACTGCATACAGTGAGATTGTGTGTGTGCCACCTCCTAATGGAATTCCCCAATCCATGCCCCATATCTGAATGCCCGCCGCCAGCGGCTCAATAAACAGCGAGACCAGAGGCGCTAACCGGTCAGCTAGTAATTTCGCCACAATCTTGTAATCTGTGTTTAATTGGGCCAAGGGGTGATATGATCTCAGCTCAGCTGGATCCTTATCAGGTTTGGGGAGCGAGACTAGTCGGGCCTCGCATTGCGACATGGGGAGACAGATTCCTCCACAGCAGCAGTATATAGGGCATGGGGGTACGGGGTCAGAGCCACAGCATAGGCTTTGTAATAGTCCACAGGTAGCCCATCAGGGCCAGAGGTTTTGCCCATCGCAAGTGCCGCAATGGCCTCTCAGATCTCGTCAGGGGCAATCTGTGTATCAAGTGCTGCACGTTGCTCAGGCGTTATGACGGATAGGCTCACTGAGTTGAGGAAGGCATGCACACACATCTGGTCGTGTTCGACAGTGGATTCGTAGAGTGTGGCATAGTGTCGTCATCTCTGCATGTATCTCGTGCTGTGTGTATACTGTATGTCCCGCAGGGGTGTGTATTGCATGTATGGGTGGTCGGGGCAGCTCCTGGCACAGCAGCCATGCCAGCAGCTGACCCGGACTATCTGACACTGCATGTGTGCATGCTGAGTGCGTTGGATAATTCGGACATCTTAATCTTTCCAGCAGTTCTACGTGTTCACTACATGCTGCGTCTAGTCACGGCATGTCACTTGTGCCTGACACCACCCTTGTTTCATGCTGCAATAACTCGTGGTCTACCCTACTAATATCTTCGCTTAGCTGCTTACATATGTTCCACATGAGTCCCATACTATGTCCCCTAATGGTCACCTTAAAAGCCTCCCATTCAAGAAGCGTATTACTTAAGGAGCCCTCATTAATGTTGAAGTATTCAACCGTGGCGGCTCCTAAGGAGGTACAGAATGTTGGGTCCTCCAGTGCCGCTGGTTGAAGGCAACATACAGGGACAGGCAATGGACCCACATCCCAGCTAAACTGCATGCTTTCGGGGTTGTGATCAGAGTTTGTGCACCCTAGGTATTCTATCTGTTTGACAAGGGGCAGCAGTGAAGGTGAACCTGCGATGCGGTCCAGCCTGACATGCAAGTTGTGTGTGTAGGAGTAAAAGAAAAATATGCATGTGTCGGGGTTATGGGCATGCCATATGTCCGTCAAGGACCAGTGAGCGAGCCAGGTGTTCAGTGCTAGGGCATTCGATAGGGCTGTGGTGCGTGTCAGAGGGGGGAATGAGCGGTCTAAGGTGACGTCCAGTACAGAATTAAAGTCTCCACCTAGTAACCAGGGGATTCCACTCCAGCGAGCCAGGACACCCGTGAACTGGAATGCTACCTGTTCAGTGTTGGGAGTATAAATGGATCCCATCAAGATGGTTTGGCCCTTCAGCCAACCCTTAGCCGAGCACGTACCTGCCCCCCTGATCTGCCTCCACCTCTTCCATCTCAAAAGGAGTCCCCGCTTTCACCCATATTAGTACCCACCATGCCTGAGAGGAAAAGGTGGTGCTAAACACTTGGCCACGCCATCATTGTTGCCTGCGTTAGGTAAGTTTCCTGCAGGAATGCTATGTTGGTGACTCTGCACTGTAAGTATGAATATGGAGTAGCGATGCACAGGCGTGTGTATGCGCCTTATGTTCCAGGTAATAATATTGACGTGTGCCATGGTGTGAGTTGATGTCTGCCTGCATTGCTTGCGGGAGATATATGGCCTAGTCCTACCATGTCGAGTGAGCATAGTCGTGTACGTGGAGATCGGGCATTGTCTCTCTCTGCTGTGGGTGCGAAAAGAAAAGTGGGGGTCATAACTATAACATGTACAACTTCATGAGAGCGGGCCCACATCGAGGGTCCTCCAAAACTATAGCGCCAAACCAAAGCAAGTACCGAGTGTGTCGTGTGTGTTGGGGGTCACGAATGTGGTGATATCAGCTCCTGAGTGCGCTTGCGGTTTCACGCACTATGTACCTTTATTTTCGTGCCTGACGATACCTTGGGACATTGTGTGGTGTGTCAATCCCACCCCGTAGCCACCTGTTACTTTATCCCATTCGCATGGTCCAGTCCCTGTCTGTTCAACATGAGCGCTTGGCTCAAACAATGCAGGGACTCCCCACTAGAGTAATTAAAGGTCCGCAGGGCGTCTGCCCAACTGGTCACCACCCGCTGGCCGCTCATATTATATCATCGCAGGTCTGTGGTGTCACCACTGGCAGGGTCGGTGATTCCGGGCCCCCGAACAACGAGCCACGAGCAGGTGGAGTCGTCTTCATTCAGTGATTTAGCGGATTTTGTGTCTTGGTCTGAACTGTGTGTCTGGTCATGGATTTCTGCCGCTACATGTAGGGCCTCACATCGCTCTATTAATATTTGCTCCAGATTGGGGACAGCCTTTGGTGTGACCAGTGGGGCTGCCCCCTTGCTCTTGGCTCTTCTGCAGTTACCTCTGCTTTGGCACAATCCTATCTGGATCTCCAGTGGCGTGCGCCCAGCCAGCAGCCTCAAGCATCCGATGGAGAATCGAAGAAGCGGGTGGCACCCTTCGCCACCACCTGGAGCTTAGCAGGGAACAGCAAGAAGTAGCGCATGTCTAATTCACACAGGCGGAATTTCACTGACTGGAAGGAGCTCCTGCATCTCTGCACCTGTGCCGTTTAGTCAGGGAACAGCATCACGTGTACATTCTGGATTTTAACTGCAGCCAGCTTGAGAATTTCCCTCAGGACAGTATCTCTGTTTCTTTGGTTCAGCAGCTGAATCAGAAGCGGCCTAGGATTCGTGCCTGGAGGCAGTCTGTGGGCCATTAATCTATGTACGTGCTCCACCACAAAATGGAGTGACAGTGTGTTTTCGGGCAGCAGTTCCCTCAGCCAATTTTCCACATAGGATACTACATCTTGGCCTTCCTCACATTCCGGAAGGACCACCACCCCCACATTGTTCCAGAGCAAATGGCCTTCTGCATCTTCCAGCCTTTCTTCCTGTAGTGTAGTTACTATTTCCCTAATAGGCTCTGCGCATTGGAATAATATACCCTATAGGTTCGACATAGGACTGAGGTCAGTATGTCCCTATCGAGTATGACTTTGTGCCAGCTAACTCAGAGGCCACTAGAAACTCCTTGTAAATGAGAAGGGAGTAGTTTCTGGCAACTGCATAAACATGACAACTTTGTTTCCCTTTAGAATCGGAACACTCTCAGAATCGTGCAAACAATAGATAACAGTTTCACTCAGCTAATCGTGCATGCTTAGTTTCATCAGAGTTACACAGAAAGAATAGACTGGCGTTTCAATAAAAAGGATTTATTGAACAGTCTTGTTTCTCGTGTAAGAGATATGAGCTGTTATGATCACAAGACAGTATGCAAGATATATAATGTACAGCGTAAGCAGTAGAAAGAAATAATACTGCGCTAGCATTATCTTTTAGCTATGATACATATATTCACATACATAAATAACGAGCTAAAAATGCGAGTACTCATACGATGCTTCTCTAAGCTAGTTCTACCCCAGAGTACCTAACCTAGTCTAGGTGTAGGGCAAGGTAAGAAGTAGGTGAAGTATTCTATAGTATACTATAGTCTAGTATGCCAAGAGTCCCTCTAGGTTCTAGTCAGTTCCATACCTTGAGAATGAGAGAGGTGGGAATCTCCTTCCGGATGTCGAACTCTAACACCCCGCGAAGGGAGTCAGAACACTGGGAGCTGGATTCTCTGCGAGCAGGGATGACAGCGTCTCTTGTCAGTGCGTCAGGCCGGGATACGGGCTCCTCTGAAGTCGAGATCTCCTCTAACTTGCTTGGGCAAGGGAAGGTATATTTATACCTGGTAGGTGCCTTGGAATGTTAGCATTGACGTGAAGTCGGACAGAGGAAGACGTCAGGAATGAACCCTTAGGGAATAGTGGTTCATGCATAATAGATGAGTCCTTGGAGAAATCAATAATCCTGTGCTGGGCTTAGGGTTTGGTTTCTAAGAACTCGTTGTGACGTTAGAGTGGACGGATGTCGGTGACCATGCCTGTATTTGGAGTGCATGGCTAATGCCTAAATAAGGACTGGGATCTTATGCCTATTTAAGGGCAATGCGAATTGTGCCTATATAAGGACATGTTTCAGGAAAACCTATATACGGACACCTAAAGCGGAATACAACACCCACTCCACTTTCGAATGAACGATAATACTAAATGCTAAACATTAAACTGAGTACCACATGTTGCTAAAAACATTTCTAAAAGCATATTAAAAGAAGTTTTTGTAAAAGAACTGTTGCTAAAACATGTAATGCAATAGGTACTGTACATTTTAAAGCATTTTTTCATTCTAAGCATATATTGGAAATAAATGCAACATGAATGAATAAACAGAAATATATACATATGATGAAATGGTTGACAAGTTTTTAAAAATCAAAGCCATTGCATATCATGGTACTAAATGAAATTTTAGTCAAATAAGGTGACATTGTGTCCCTGGAAGTATTCAAAGAAGTCCGTTTTATATGAATAGTTCTACTGTAAGCAGATTGAGTTGCCATGTATTTTCAAAAAATAAGAAAAAGATAAAGTTCAATTTTAGGAAGAGTTCCAAGTTTTGAAAATATGAAGGCCAAATTCATTGCGTCCCTGGTACACTGTGAGCCGAATCAAAGTCAGTGTATGGGTCTGGTGTAAACATGAAATCATTTATTTCTGTAGACAAAAGATCGTCTACCAATGTCGGTGACAGTTGGAATACCTAATTTAGAAGGTTGACTGCACAGAGATGAGAAGCATCGCCTTCAGCATAAGATGCCGCAGCAATGTTCGCGTCCGTTGTTACCTGTGTGCCTGTTGATCCATCTCGTACCTCAGCAGCAGCAGGAAGCGTCTGTGAGATCTCAATGAATGCCGTCATCAGGATTGGTAGCCTCTGGGGACAACACAGAGCATGGGCCATTATCGGGTCCAGCAGAGTATCGATATCCGTTGGCATGACTGATGGGAGTGTTAGACAGGTGTCTAGCACGCATTCTTCACCGCAAAGCAGGCAGCGTAGAACAGGTAAGATGCAATCTTGCCAGATTGGTCTAAATGACAGGAACCATGTTGTATTAAGTTCCCGTAGACGAGGCATGCCCAAAAGCTGCACTATGCGCTCACGGCACTTCCGTTCTAGGAGAGCTTTCTCTACATCGCTCGGAGTGACGTCGGTGGATAGGCTTGCCATAGCGTAATAGTAGGAATAGGAACAGGATTCCTGCAACAAGTGCTAGAATTAATGGCACACCACCAAACACCGAATGTGCGAAGTTTGGGATGATTCCGAGGACTGCCTGGAAGGGTGCTAACAGTCCTGAACAGATGGTCTTAAATACATGTACAATCCCACTCGTATCAGACATGTTTAAGATATGTCCCATCATTTCTACAAAATGTATAGGGCAGTTTGTACGAATTAAAGCCTGTATCTCAGCCGAAGTCCTTGCAATTTGCAAATCATAGATTTCTTTGGCCGAGGTCAAAGGCACGGTCTGTTGCAAAAGCATGGCTTTCATTCTGCTTAAAGTATCAAAACGTATAAAAGAAACATTCAAGGAAGGCCATAGAGGCGACTCCCTGACTGTGTCTATTGGGGGGAACAATACTTGCATACAACAAGTAACCCTGGAGTCGACCGTTACTAGATATGGGATGCCTGGCAACATACCACAGCAACTCTGATCATTCAACATGAGGTAACTCCCGTTAGAAAGTTGGCCAAACATTGGATTAATCACAGTAGCCGGTGTACCCTGCTGGTGGCAGGACAAGTTTGCCGCAGAACCATTACAAGCCCCGTGTAAAGAAATGTCCTGACATGTGAGTGAACTGCTCAGTGCATTTTCACAGTGTGTACCGCTTAGAAACACTTCACTATCCCCACTCCAACATCTGTATTCGTAAGGTAAATCCCAGGATGTCTTAATGTATTCTTTACCCAACCTTTCATATTTGCCTGCTTGCATTTCTTTGAGGCAATACTGAAACTGAAAAGTAGTGACAGGCAGAGTGATTTTGCCATGGATAAGCCAATCTGTAGCTGGTTTTTCTGCTACTGTAAATGGTAATTTTTCCAGTTTTTCAATGCTCAGCACTGTATACTTTGCTCCCCTTTGTGCCAGTTCGATCTGTTTATCTGTTAGATTGTATTCTGCAAACAGAGACGACGTGTTGATAAAATGCCAAGGCACATAGCCCGCACGCAAAGATTGCAGCGTCCAGCCTAATAACATAATAGAACGTAACTGAGATTGGCCTTGTTGTAACATGGCTAAATCTTGTTCCAGTATGTCTATAGCAGAGGATACAATGTTGTCCAATGAATAAATTCTGGATGACAAAGTTGTTGACCCATTGTCGACCACAGAGAGAGTTTTCTCTAAGTTAGTATGATCAAGTTCACGTATTCGTTCTGCGGCCTCTGCCTGTGAAACCTTCCATACTTCATTATAAGCAGCATAAATGCCAGCATATATGAAACATTTTTGACGCGGTTTTCTCGGTCCTAGCAAGAATTCCCTAAGGTCTGCGTCTTCTTTAAGTAAAGATAAGTGTTGTTTCACATCCTCAAGTGTAGATTTTTGTAGCCAGTCGAGGCACAATTTTCCTACACTGTATGTTGTTACTATCCCCGGATGTTGTTGTTGAACATATCGTGGGTCTGGCCTATGGATAGTAAAGCCCTGTATTCTATTCAGGAATCTTTCTTGACAGATGTTTGTCTGTTGGCCAGAGTAACCATTTTCTCCAATCAGGATCTGTTCTGTTGGTTTGTAGTATTGTGTCTACTGTAACCGCTCCCTGTGTAGTGTTATTACTTGCAGGTGTTGGTACAGAAGGTGTTTTCATGTCTTTGATCTTAGCTAAACCAAGGCAAGACGTTTGTTGCACAGTGTCATTCAAAAACATTATTTGCTGAGGGATGATACATGTTCTAAACAAAGCTTCTATCCCCTGTACTTGCCAATCTTTAGAACCCCAGACAGATTTTGTGTCTATTGTGTCATTCCAAAAGTCAAATCCATGTCTAGGCAGTTGGGTAATAAAGGCTGCAGAATAAATCTGTTTTGTATTAGTTAACATAATTTTATGTCCTGTTTTGTTTACATTTTTATAGTAAAACGTTTCTGGATCAGATGTATTTTACCCTGAAAAATATGGAAACTTTTTAGCAAACGTTTTTGAACTACCCCTTGGTGGTGTAGGACAATGTTCCCATTGGTTAAACAGAAACACATTTCTAGGTGTTGCAGATTTATGCAAGAAATGATGACCATAGTGGTTGTAACAATAAAGCTGTTCGTAGTCTGATGAACCCTCTAAGTATTCATTGTTAGAGAATGCTGCAGACCTTTCTAGATCAGACATCATATCATTTACAGTCTCAAAGTCCCAATCATCAGAATAGGTACTGGAGGTAATAAAGTCACTTAATGAAATTTTAAATAAATGTGGAATGTTCAAAAGTTCCGTTGGGCCGAAGATATCGAAATCGGTTTTGTCCCACACTATACCATCCTGTATAGGAACGGCTGTGATGTTCACTGCTGACAAGTCTCTTGCTTCACAATGGGATGATTTGTGTGGATCAAAAGTAAGTTCACATTTTTACTTTCAGTGTCCATATGGATGTATCTGCCATTTATAAGCACGCTGATAGTCATAACCAAAGCTAGCCAAAGCAGAAAGAAAAATATTCCAGAAATAATCCATAGTTCAATCCATGGTGAAACCAGATAAGTCTCTTTCAGGAAATGAAAAAGGTCTTGTACTTGTTGTTTGAAAGTTTTTGAGGATGGCGTCGTTTCAGGTTCACTTGGATCCTCAGAAAACGTATCAAAGTTAATGAAATAGCCAGAAGCAGTTCTGTCAATTGTTGGAATTGCATCAGGATTTGTTGAAATCGCTGGAACCAGTTGATCACTTGTTACATTGGTGTAGACAGGTGTATCTGGACGAACTGTTACTTGAGTTTCAAGAGGGACGAGTTCCATAGCATTGTTGCTTAGTCCTTCATCTGTTACTGCTGAATTCTCGATGGTTATGAGTCTTTCAGTCTGAACCTCTTGGATAGTAGCGAGAGGAGTGCGTCTGCTACTAGGTCGGAGTCCACGAGGCCTACTATTTAGTATTGGCCACATACTGTGGTTTGATGAGGTCGATTGACACAAATCTTTTCTCCTTTTTTCCAGCAAGGGGCGGCAGAAGTACTGTTCTTGTTCCGTGTACGGCTAGGACAGGTACTGGTTGTCTGTAAGAAGGTCCAAATTCCTTCTTGTCCGCAATCTTCTCTCTGACTAGATCCCCAACTTTTGGGATCCAGACAGGCCTTGCTGGGACTGCCGGTTTTTCCCCATTGGTGGTTGGCTTCAGGAACACGTTGCTTTGTTTCGATCTTAGTTCATTTAGATCCTGTAAAACAGCCAAACGATCTTTGATATCAAAGGGTTTATTTTCCACCACTGTGCCTTTACATTCGAGATCAGGAACCCACATTCTTGTCCCAAATAGGACCTCATATGGAGTGACCCCCTAGAGAACTTCTTGGCAAATTATTTAATGAGCGTTGGACCCCATAAAGATGTTTGACCCACCCATCACCCGAACCTAATACTCTAGCTGTTATAGACTGCTTTATGTCCCGGTTTTTCCTTTCCACAATAGAATTTCCCTCAGGATGAAACGGAGAGGAGTACCACAATGCTACGCCCAAACTGGCCATGGCTTCTTTGTAAGCCCGAGAGCTAAACGCAGGGCCCTGGTCAGAATGTAGTGTGCCAATTGCGTATGTGCCGATAAAGACTCGCAAATCTTTTATAGCAGTTCGAGTGTCAGCCGAGCGCTGAGGCCATATCCATAGGAACCTTGACTTAGTATTTGTGGGATTGCATTTGTCCAAAAGGACGCCTGCGCGTAGATAGTCTAATGCTGTCTAACAATGGTGTCTGTACTGGGCAGGCTACTTCGTAGTCTGGTGTCTGATGGCGTTCTGCACCACGCTGTCTATTGCAGTCTATGCAGTCATCGATGAAGATGTGAATCTGTGTATTCATTCCAGGCCACCAGTACATCTCTTTTAATGTTAATATTGTTTTAGAGATCCCTTGATGTGACAGACCCTCCCCCAGATGTGCTTCATAAATCAAAGCTGCTCTAAGTTCCATGTTTGGTATTACCCTATCCCCCACTCCAGGGATTTGAGCAAAAGGAACGTTGTTCGTATCAATTACATAAGAGTACTTGAGTACTTGAGTGGAAATGCTGCACCACTGCCTGTGCTTGAAGCATTGACAGCCAACAATATCTCACTGTCTATTCTCGTTTTTGAACGAGTGATCGCAGCTACGGAAGCCGTCTGAACAGCCCCCTTTGCGGCTTCGTCAGCCAATGAATTCCCTGCAACGTGAACGCCATCACGTTGATGACTCAGCGTGTGTATTACGTGAGCCTTTGGTAGTTCGTTTTTCAACTGAACTACTTGTTCCCAAAGCGTTTTATGCTTTATTGTGCCACCTTTTGCATCTTTGAACCCGTTTTCAAGCCAATTCTGTATATATTCATTATACGACTGAACACAGTAAAAAGAATCGCACACTATGAGTGTGGGGAATTCGCGATCTGTACTTTTGAGTGCCAGTTTGAAAGCTTGTAGTTCAGCTCGCTGAGCTGTACAATCTCCTAGAGATTGAGTTTTAGTGACCATTGGTCTGAAGTTACCATCTTGCATGCGACCTTTAACGATTGTGCATGCTGCACTGTAAGCTTGCTTACTCCCTGTAGCGGGTTGTGCGGATCCGTCAGTGTAAATTATAAATTCATACTGATCGAGAGGCAGAATTTCAGTGGGCAGAGGACATTCATGTTCATATTGCAGGAACGCTTGTGTTTTTAAATCAGGATCAAAAACATATTCAACATCTGTTGCAGCAAGAGAATTAACCCATTGTATCCATCTAGGATGTAAAGCTTTTGCATTTGGAATGCTCGCTTTTGTGACCGCCTCTAAGGCTGGTACTGGAGTTACAACAATAATGCGTTTTCCTTGAGCTAGAACTCTTTCTTTTGCTACAGCGGTTTGAACTGCTGTCAGTATTTTTTCTGTTGAAGTGAAGCGCATTTCTGCTTGTGTATACAAATGTGATTTGTATGCTATTGGTACTTTTTCACCCTCATTAAATGTTAAATAGGTGAATCCGCATTGTACCGAAATTATTCAGATCACTAAATTGCGTTGATTTACGCTTGTTTGTAAGTGATTTGTTGCTAACATGTTAGCTTGGAGTGAACGCAAGATTTCTGTGTGTTCTTGTGTCCAATGTTTGATTGAAAAATCAGGTTTGATTAATTCGTAGAGAGGTTTAACCCTTTCTGCATAATTTAGAATGTAAGTTCTTCCAAAATTCAGGAAACCCAAGATGGATTGTAAATTTTTCAGCGTTTTTGGAGGTTGGAGCAGCGCGCATTTTTCTAAAAAATTGGCTGCCAGGCTCTTGCCTTCACTTGAAAGCTCATATCCTAGGAAAAGGACATTGAGATGGGCAATTCTGGATTTTTTAAAGTTGAATTTATAGCCCTCAGAGGCGAAGCCCAATATAATGGTACTCACCCTGTTCAAGTGCCTACCTAGGTCATCGTCTGTCAAATAGATGTCATCGACATATGACAATGCCTCATTATCATAAATTTGTAGTAACTCTGTTACTCTTGCTGAGAATAACCCCGGGCTGTTTTTGAACCCTTGTGGGAGTCTACAAAATTGACGCTGGGTCCCCATTATTGAGAAAGCTGTTAAGTACCTGCTTTCAGGTGCTATGTTTTGACAAAAGAAACCATTTGAAATGTCCAATGTGGTTTTATATTTTTTACGCACAATGTTATTCATTAATGCTGTACTATGTGCATTTTGCACTGCAAATGTTTTTGAACAAGTGTTCAAGTGTCTGTAATCAAAAACTATACGATATGAATTGTCTGGTTTGGATACAGGAAACAAAGGATTGTTCATTGAGGAGGTGCATGTTTCAATCACCCCTTGGTATTCAAGTTGATCTAAGATCTCCCTGACCTGTTTTTTAGCTTCTTGCTTTATTGGGTACTGCCTTTGTGCAGTAGGTTCATTTTTTAGATGTATTTTGTGGTGAGGTGAGTCCTCATCCCATCCTACATGATTTTTATATAATGCTGGGGCCTGGGCAACTGCCCATTTCCTGGCATAAATATATTTTAGGTGAATAGGAATATGGTTGGAGAAGGCAGGCATAATGATGTCCTCACCATGTGGGCACTCTCTGACAAAGTGTGGTGGCCAGTCTTTTTCTGCTAGACGTATATCATAACCCCTTGAAAGGTTCTCCCAAAAGAGTATTTTCACTTTTCTTGGTATGTCTCCCTCCATTCGGAGTGTTATTTCATATAACTTATGTGGAGTACTAACCCTGGTGTCTACAGTCTCTACTGTGATGTACTCATTCAAGTCCACTGTTTCCAGAAGTTCCTTCAGGTTCTGGCGAGCTATTGTGACTTCTGCTGCACTGTCCAGCATTGTCTGAGCCCATTCTCCGTTCTTGAGCTGTGTTCTCAGTATTCTCGGCATGTCTGATCTTCAGACCTGCTACCTTCTTTTTGTGAATTGAGGTTTTGATTTATTTTTCTGAACGTGTTTGTCGTCTTTGGATTTCACGCGTTCTTCTCTATGTTCTGACCGTCCTCTTCTTTCCGATGTCTGTGATGATATCTGAAAGGTATGAGAGGAACGTGTATCAGTATCTTGATACCTGTCAGGTTTTCTTAAATTATCCCTATTCCTGAGGTTATACCTCCTTTCAGAGGGCTCCTTTTGAGGAGACCTACCTCGGGATTGAGAACGTTTCTCGTTTGAATTTTGTTTATTAGTTTCCCACTTCTTTTTAGAAGATGTAGGAGTTTGTTTAATAGAGTCCTTCTCAGGACTTTCAGATAGTTTTGGCTTCAATTGTTTTCCACCCAAACTATCTCTGCCTAATTCTGCATAAGATTGTTCTATTATTCTGGGTAGTTCATGTTGATGTTCTGTAACATCAAATTCCCTTAAGCGTTGTCGGATCGCCACTGATGCTGCCTCCCCTTTAATATTAGATAATATTATTGTTGAGACCTGGTTGAAGTTTTTCAGTAATTTCATACCTAAATTCAGAGCAAGTTCTGCCCCGTATTCGTTTTGAATTTGTTTCAGGACATCTGGTATTACTGCAATTGACGGAACACCATGTGTTTTAGTATAGATGGCAGCAAAGACTGCGCCCCAAGTGGTGCAATCTTCCAGTTGTGGTGTGATCCCCATTGGTAAACAGATTGTTAGGATTCTGTGTTTCTCATAAGGGCTAGTATTTGGAAATACTGCTTCGATTTGAGTAATTTTTTGAGCTATCCAGAATGGAATTTGCTTACGTTTTGTGGGCATTTTACCCATGACTGCGTGTAAAGTCTGTGGAGTAATTTTTAGTGTATTCCCCTGTGGAGGGGTTTGATTTGGAATGGTCATTGGTGGTTGGACTGTGAGAGTCCGCCTGACATATTGGACTAATTGTCTGTAAATTTTTATTACCTCTTGTAGTTGAGTAAGTAATTCCTCGTCTGACATCACATCGATGTCAGGATGAGTTGTGTAGCCGGCTAGAATCGGCCATGTTGCTCCTGGTCTACCTAGTGGACCGAGCCTGGTAATGTTTTTGTGATGTTTTAGGGCGCCTTTAAACCAGAGATGATGCTCCTGGTATGTGAGTGGAATTTCAATATCCTCGAAAGGAATATATTCCTCTGGTGGTTCATCTTCTTTAAAGAAGTGAAACACTCTTGTTACTGGATTTGATTCTGGGAATACTATCCATGAATAGAATACCTCTGTCTGAAAGGATTCGTGTGCCTCTATCACGAAAACTGCTCTACCACCTCTTGGTGATAGGCCGTGTTTTATAAGTTTTAGAGTGATGGCTCTCCTTAAGTTTGGAGGGGTGTTTATAACACCCTCCTAGGCTTCATATAAACCGGTAAAGGTAAAAGCTGTTACGACTGGGTCAGCCGTATTTTCACCGTTCTCGGTGCCATTGTCCCCGTGTTCGGACATTTGTTTTTTGAAAAACGTAGTACAAGTTTCAAGGAAACAAAAGATAAGGTGCACAATATTTTGGAACACTGTATCCTTCAACGTTGAACAAACCAAACAGCTAATCTATAGGTTTTTTGTCCTATTTAGCTTTGTCAGATATTTAACCCTACCCACTCCAGACGTCTTATGGAGTATGTGAGTAGGGGTCTCTGAGAGAAAAGCAAGACTGAGTTACTCAGTATCTTGCGTTAAATTAGTGCCTTACCAAACCGTTGGGTGCCATGTAGTGTAGTTCCTATTTCCCTAATAGGCTCTGCGCATTGGAATAATATACCCTATAGGTTCGACATAGGACTGAGGTCAGTATGTCCCTATTGAGTATATTAAACTTAATTACTTTGTGCCAGCTAACTCAGAGGCCACTAGAAATTCCTTGTAAATAAGAAGGGAGTAGTTTCTGGCAACCGCATAAACATGACAACTTTGTTTCCCTTTAGAATCGGAACACTCTCAGAATCGTGGAAACAATAGGTAACAGTTTCACTCAGCTAATCGTGCATGCTTAGTTTCTTCAGAGTTACACAGAAAGAATAGACAGGCGTTTCAATAAAAAGGATTTATTGAACAGTCTTGTTTCTCGTGTAAGAGATATGAGCTGTTATGATCACAAGACAGTATGCAAGATATATAATGTACAGCGTAAGCAGTAGAAAGAAATAATACTGTGCTAGCATTATCTTTTAGCTATGATACATATATTCACATACATAAATAACATGAGCTAAAAATGCGAGTACTCATACAATGCTTCTCTAACCTAGTTCTACCCCAATGTACCTAACCTAGTCTAGGTGTAGGGCAAGGTAAGAAGTAGGTGAAGTATTCTATAGTATGGTATACTATAGTCTAGTATGCCAAGAGTCCCTCTAGGTTCTAGTCTGCTCCATACCTTGAGAATGAGAGAGGTGGGAATCTCCTTCCAGATCTCGAACTCTAACACCGCGCAAAGGGAGTCAGAACACTGGGAGCTGGATTCTCTGCGAGCAGGGATGACAGTGTCTCTTGTCAGTGTGTCAGGCCGGGATACAGGCTCCTCTGAAGTCGAGGTCTCCTCTAACTTGCTTGGGCAAGAGAAGGTATATTTATACCTGGTAGGTGCCTTGGAATGTTAGCATTGACGTGAAGTCGGACAGAGGAAGACGTCAGGAATGAACCCTTAGGGAATAGTGGTTCATGCATAATAGATGAGTTCTTGGAGAAATCAATAATCCTGTGCTGGGCTTAGGGTTTGGTTTCTAAGAACTCGTTGTGACGTTAGAGTGGACGGATGTCGGTGACCATGCCTGTATTTGGAGTGCATGGCTAATGCCTAAATAAGGACTGGGATCTTATGCCTATATAAGGGCAATGCGAATTGTGCCTATATAAGGACATGTTTCAGGAAAACCTATATACGGACACCTAAAGCGGAATACAACATTCCTGAGTGCTCAACCTGTCCAGTAGATTTTACAGTGCTGTAGTGTTTGAGCGCGTCATCGGGTTCAGTTCTTCCAATGTGAGCTCATTGGCTTGTACCTTATTAGCGAGCTTGCGGTGATCAGCGCGCAGAGCGTAAAATCCGTTGTGACTCTGTCAATTTTGGCTTCCAAGGATGCGCGTGTTTGGTCAAGGGTTGTGCTTGGTTTTTCAACCGCACACAGCACCGTATCTAACTTGGCAGCCAATGTTAGGTGTAGAGGCTTATGATTCGCGGTGACTCTTCTGCCTGGGACATTCTATCCATGCTAGGTCAGGCATTGTCTGTGATGTATTTGATCTCAGACGCCCATAGCTAACTGTTGGGCTCCAGGCATGTGATAACTCCTCTTCATGCTTCCAGGGGTAATCAAGTGTGGCCTAACCGTGCCCGTCTCCCAGTCTGGTGCGCTCTGATCATTCGCTGCCTCCCTCTCAGCCACAGTTGTGGGGCAGTCACCGCCTCCGTGCCCTCGATCGATCCGGGGGATGGCTTCCCTGTATGCCTAGAGCTCTCAGCCTCTGTTCCTAGCTCTGTTGTATTGTACTGTACAGCAGTTTGACAGGAGTGCTTGCGATCAATCCGCAGAGCTTGCACGGTCTGGGGTGCTAGTCACTTCCTTCGTGGATCAACACCGCACCCCCACCTGATATCCTGGTGGAGCCCTTGGCTGTTGTCGACAGTTCCTTTGGTGCTGAGGGTAGGTATCTAGAGTGCCGCTTGTTTCAGTGCCTCTCCCAGGTCTGGGGCATGCGGTGATCATTTCCTCTCTGCTGATGCAGCTGTGTTAGGTGCCCCGAGGGCGACCCAATCTCCGCTCCTGCAAAGATCGACCCAGCCTCGGTTTTCTTCGTGGCCCGGAGGTTCAGCCCACTGCTCCAGCCCGTGCATGTGTCTCTGTCTCTCGTATGCCCCTAAGCCAGGATGCCTCCCTCCTCTTTTGCTGTCCGTGCTGTATTTTCTCAACCCAGCAGATGCAGTTGGTGTGCACGATCCCTCAGCTTATGACAGGCCGCAGCGCCGAGGCCTAGGCCTGAACCAGCCCCCGGACCTCCCCCCACTGCCGCCGATCCCAGAGAGACCAATGGGCCGTCAGGATCATCGCCAGTCCCCTACCAGCTCCTCACCTCATGGATCTGCGGTTCTCGGCCGCCACATCAATTAGGCATCACACCCACTTCAAGGGATTCACGGGTTGCCGTGGCGCTCAACAGCCCACCACTTCACTGCTATTCCAATGCAGTGGGAGCTGTGTTCACACGGCCGTCCCACGGCCCAGGGCGCCCAGGAGCCCAGGTCTGATCCGACCTCTGGGGCTCCAGGGGGATCTCCACAGCGGCAGGGTCGGGATGGTCGAGGTCCTAGGCTGTAGGCCGGGCCCCATTCAGCCGGCACAGTCAGTATTCTGCGTTCCGGGCCCGGCTGTACTGCGCCATTTTTAGCACGTATTCTGGGCTCGGTCCCACAATGGTGGCCACCAGTCTGTCTCCGCTCGCTGCTACTCCGTCCTCAGCCCACCTGTAGTCTCCCTCTGACAATTGTTCGGCCAATGCTGTAGGGCCGCTACCCACCTACTGCAGCCCGCCGGCTCCCTCTCGTATCACTTCACAATGCGGTATTGCCGGTGTGCTTCACCTCACGTCTTGGAGCGCCAGCATTCAGGAGCAGTCTCGTCATCAGGCGACTAGTGTATGGCTGTTAAGGATAACAGGGGCTGGACACGGAGCTTCGTTAAGTTGCATCCGCCATCTTGGCTGCCTAGCCAGGCCCCACCACCACATTTGTTTATTCCCACAGAGACCAACCTCATTTTTTTGATGTAGCCTCATGGTTTAAGATGATAAACATAATGATACAGCTATGTGGTACTGCTAGCGGCAGTGGTGGCTAGAACTTTAAAAATATGGCGGGGTGTGACAGCACCAAACTCACCATAGATATTGCTCCCCTGGGTGCGGTACTTCTCTCCCCAATCAGCGTCCTCGAGCAGGAAAGGGAAGGACTTCCTTCCTGCTCAGTGTAACACTAACAACCAATCCTGAAGCTGCTCTCATTTTAAGGCGTGGGGCCTGTGCTAGCAATTCCCTTCACAGCCCGGGGATTACTGGGTCTAGTGTGCATGTCGGGCTTGCCGTAGCATACCAGCCGGCAAATCCGTCATACGCACTTTAGGAAAAGCTGTATTCCTGCAATCATAGGATTTAGCCCCGTCCCTTGCACTCACACTGTGGCTTATATGTAAAGTGGCATTGACATGCCATTTTACTTAATTATGTGTGCCTGCTAGACTTGCAGCAGGCAGGGTTACGCTCCTCCGCTCTTGAGGAGGAGCCGTCCCTGACTAATGGCATGAACAATGAGTGAGAGCCCGATCGTTTAACATCTGTGCATAATCCTTGAACAATGCTGTTTGTTCTGTCTTTTTTCAGATACCCATTTACCGACATCAAGTAGGTGGTTTAGGTGTGCTTGACATATGTATGGTAAGTTTACCAGTTAGTTCAGCATTACAGAATAAGTGTTGATTGTGGTAGAATAACCGGTAATGACGTAAGCCACACGCATTTGGGAACATAAATGGCAGACACATGTTGACTCTAAGAGGAAGTAGGGGTAACTAGAGCCTCAGGACTTCCTAACTTTTCCATTTTTTAATCATACTGGCTGGCACCCAGATTGAAATATTTTAGGGCTACCAGGCAGGTATTTTTAGAGTAACCCTACCCCCACTCACTACCCTATTCCTTTTCCCACAGAGTGCCCGCATGCATCTCACAGGTTGTAGTGTGCCCCATTCCATAACAGAACGAGAAGGAACTCTATGATGAAGCAGGTCACAAAGGGTTACCCCAGGTGGGTGAGTATTCTTTAAAGAAAAAGGACTTTTTCTCCTTACGACATCTGGAGGGTACTTATATTGATCCAATCGACTTGGGCTCTATAGTTTGTCTAAAGTTGCAGATTTTTATACATATGTTTTGCTGTGATTGTTCTTATTTTATGAAGTTAAAGATTTTGGAAGAGAAGTAAGAAAAATCTTGCCTACTTTGACATAAAGAAAATGAAGGGACAAACAAATAGCAAAAAATGAAAAGAGACTGGAGTCCAACGCACAAGCATGGACATGTCTATGAACTAAACCATCAATTAAAACATCACTTTCAAAGAATGATCTTGTCTGTATTGACCTTGGCAAACGGAACTAGTTCCTTGCAAACTTTTGGCTAATGTAGTATGTGTTAGAAATTGCGTTACTGGTTGACTAGCCCTGGCCAAGCAGCAACCACAATCCTAGTCAGAGTAAGGCACAAGCAAACCCCAAATTAACCTGTGGTCAATCCCCTGGTAGCTTGGCACAGAGCAAACAGGCTTAACTTAGAGGCAATGTGTAAAGTATTTGTGCAACACTTCAAAAAGTAAAACAGTGAAAACACAGCACAAAAGATCCTACATCAGGTTAGAAAAGAGAACAAAATGTAATAAATAAAACAAAACCAAAATGTTAAAAATCCAATTAGTAGAACCGGAGTTAGGAGTTTTTTAAGAATAAACTGTAGAATAGCACCTAGAAACAGAAAGCACCAACTGCGGCTATCTGGTCTCGCTAGACCGGGTCAAATTCAAATGTCCAGGCTGACCGTGATGGAGCACAGGTCAGATACAGTCCCAGTTTAGTCCTGCTGAAGGTTTATCTTCTCAAGTTTGGTGCCGAGAGTCCTGTTCACATGGAAGAAGTTCGCAGGGAGCCAGGAAAGCTTCGCTGGCCAACGTGGCAGGAGGAACAGGCTGGGCATCGCAGACGGGCAGGCTGGTGCTTTGCATTGGTGGTCTGCGCGGGTGATTCGTGCTTGCTGTGCGAAGAGATGGACTTGAGGCAGGTCACACTGATTTTCCATGCGAGCAGTGTAGTTCTGCTGCAAACTAACCCATTCGTGGTCTCGAAGAGCCTAAAAGCGTGAATTTAAGTGCTCGAGAGCCACACCAAGGTCCCACGACCTGAGAGGTGCCTCTTGGGGGTCAGGAACTCGCTGACGATGGGTCCAGGAAGTGGGGAGCCGGTTATGTCCCTGAGGCTCAGTTCAGGAGGCCAGCAGACTAGCCCTTTGAGTCACTCTGGGGTCCTGGGTTCCATATGGAGTTGCAGATCCAGTTTTTCTTCCTGAGGCAAGAGGGCAGCAGGCAGCAGGTCAGCACAGCAAGACAGCAGCTCCTTCAGAGTAGAAGTCCAGCAGAGTGGCAGCCCTTTCAGCAGTACAGCAGTCCTTCTTCCTGGCAGAGTATTCACAGGACCAGAAGTGCACTGAAGTGGTGGTTCTGTGGTCCTTCTTTTATACATAGTTGTGCCTGTGAAGTGGGGAGAAGCTTCTGGAGGCATGCTTTTGAAGTGCACAGATGCCCTCCCTCCCCTTCCCAGCTCCAAGCTGGCTGAAGTGACAATGCAGGGTTGCTATGCCCTATGTCCAGTGACAGGATACAGCTTATTTAGGTGTCAGCTTTTGGAAGTTGCCAACAATGATAGACGCTGTGACGCCCGGGTTGAATTCACAATCCCGTTGGTTTTATTCAGAAACTGTTAGGTGAATGGTTTTAGTTGTTAAAGGTCCTTTTGTCTTTGGTCTTCTCTCTAGGTCCTACGTCTGGAGTCCTTCCCACTGATAGCCTTGGTAGAAAAGGAGAACAGGGCAGGTAATCAGTTGTTTAGTTAAGATTTTGTTTCCTCCACCAATAAATACCACAAGGAGTTTCAGTGCTTGCGAAATTGTGCTCACCAACACATGTGATAGATTCAAGAAAAAAAATGCCTCTATCTCTCTAAAGGTGGCTTAATGAGAATGGCACAGAGGGAACGATACGCATGACCCAGTCTAATTTTAGCTCTCAGTCTTGTCCTGTGGTTTTCCCTTCGACCAAGCCCGGAGCTTTACACCCACCTGACTGTGCCACGTGACTCCTGGAGCGTTGTAGGGACCAGTAGTATCTTGGCGGTTTGGTCCGTCTGCTGCTTCTTCAGTCTGTTCCTTCGGTTTATGCTTCACTGCTCCCTCGACTTGTAAAAACGAAGCAGCGTCCTCTGCTGATCCCGGGGAAGTTGGTGTTCCTTCCTTGTCGGTGTCTTCCTCCTGGGGCTGAATCAGGTGTTGCTCCTCTAGTGACGTCAGTGCCTCTTAGGAGGTGACGGTGACACACAAGTCCTTTCTTTTTGGCCACGAATGGAGCTCCACCTCCTTAACACTAGTGGAGTCTGAGTTAAAGCCACAGTAAGCGGCCTGTAAAGAGATGAAAGGCTCATCGTTTATTAAGGTTTTAGAGGGTGAAGGCCAAGCTAATACATTTTGTAAATCCCCCTCCTCATCACATACCCCCTCCCTAGGATTTTCCCAGTTGGAGAAAAGGGGAAACCGCAAGAGGAAATCAGCGTTTCCTTGGTCCTTACCCTTTCTATGGCGTACTTCAAATTTGTATTGTGGCAGAGAACAACATAAGATTCTGTCATTGTTACACTTGGGTGATGCCCTGAAACCGGTCCCAGGATGCTTGTTTCCGGTCCAGAGAGGACCTGGCTTGGCAGTTCGGGCTGGACTGTTCCCACAAGGAACAGGGTCAAGACTGATTTGCATATGGCTGGGTCCAAACTGGGGTGGTGTGGTGAGCAAAAGAATGATGGATTTAACCCAGATCTTTGTGACTGGGGGTGAATGTTTGCATGTCCAGCATTCCGTCCATCAATTGTTTCTTTTGCATTTGTCGCCCTAAGTGGGAAGGGTATGCCCAGACGTGGGTCCCGTGCTCACTACACCACTGGATTCAAGCTAGCCTGGCTGAAGAAGGGTGATGCCCTGAAACCGGTTCCAGGATGCTTGTTTCCGGTCCAGAGAGGACCTGGCTTGGTAGTTCGGGCTGGACTGTTCCCACAAGGAACAGGGTCAAGACTGATTTGCATATGGCTGGGTCCAAACTGGGGTGGTGTGGTGAGCAAAAGAATGATGGATTTAACCCAGATCTTTGTGACTGGGGGTGAATGTTTGCATTGTCCAGCATTCCGTCCATCAATTGTTTCTTTTGCATTTGTTGCCCTAAGTGGGAAGGGTATGCCCAGACGTGGGTCCCGTGCTCACTACACCACTGGATTCAAGCTAGCCTGGCTGAAGAAGGGTGATGCCCTGAAACCGGTCCCAGGATGCTTGTTTCCGGTCCAGAGAGGACCTGGCTTGGCAGTTCGGGCTGGACTGTTCCCACAAGGAACAGGGTCAAGACTGATTTGCATATGGCTGGGTCCAAACTGGGGTGGTGTGGTGAGCAAAAGAATGATGGATTTAACCCAGATCTTTGTGACTGGGGGTGAATGTTTGCATTGTCCAGCATTCCGTCCATCAATTGTTTCTTTTACACTTGTTACGGCATAGCCAAGAGAGAGGTGCATGATCAGTATATAACACAAAGGCTCGGCCCTCAAGATAATAATGAAGCTTTTCTATGGCCGATTTGAGTGCAAGGCACTCTTTTTCAATTGTAGGGCATACATGCTTTCTAGGGTACAGTATCCTACTAACGTAGACAATAGTTTTCTCATTGCCTTCGTGGTCTTCCTGGGAAAGAACTGCACCAATATCGACATCCCAGGCATCAGTCTGTAATATGAATTCCTTGGTGAAGTCAGGTGATACTAGGACAGGACTAGTAGTAATTTCAGACTCTGGAAAGCCTCAAGAACGGAAGGAGGAGGATGTTGGAAGACAGTAGGAGGAACTGTTTTCTTATGAAATCCATAAGAGGAGCTTATAATTCTGAGTGCTGTGGAGGGATTGGACAAGGGGGAGGATACTCCCCTGTCCTTTGTCCAGTTTCACACCAGAGTGAGAGCCAATGGTTCCCTGAACTGGTTTGGACTGGACTATGCATGTAGGGCACCAAGTATGCCCTGCATGCAGACTATGGGGTGCTAGCAAAGCGCCCCCACCCTGCCCCAATACACTAAACCCTGTCTGGGAGGTGGTCACAACTCCCTGTGACAGGATACCTATTGTTCTGCCTTCCCCTGCCCGAGCTTGGCTCTGCAGCAGGAGGGCAGAAACGTGTATCTGGCCGTCAGCAGCCCTAGCTTGCTGTCTGGGTCTGGAAGACTGGTACCGGGAGCACTGAGGGACTCCCAAAAGAGCTTTACGGTGCATGGAATCATACCTCCCACACCGTTTACGGTGTGGGGGTATGATTCCAACATGTTTGATACCAAACATGACAGGGTTCATTACAGCCAGTTTAGAGATGGTCATCCCGTAATGATGCGGTGCCCCTCTATATGCTATAGGGCTGTTTCACTTACAACCCGGGAGAACGGACTCCTTAGGCTGTAGGGGTGCCCTGCTCATGCAGGGGCACCCTCACACTTAGAACCGAGCACCCTGCCTTCAGGATTGAAATGCCTGCCTTAGGGGTGACTTATAGGTTTTAAGTGCAGTGACCTTAGCTATAGGGAAGCCTATATCTTTCATAAGTGGTGCTAGCACCAGCTTACACAGGCTGCAATGGCAGGCCTGTAGTTACAAATTGAGTGGTCTCCCGTGGGTAGCATTATACATGCTTTAGCCCCTGGGGGATCCCTGGTGTACCTATGCCCTGGGTACCTTAGTACCATATAGTAAGGGACAGATAAGGTTACACCAGTGTCCAATCTGGGACGTACCTAAGTACTTACCAAACCAATTTAGGGGAGAAAGCACAGAGACTAGGGTCCTGATTAGCAGGATCCCAGTCAGACTAGTCAGAAACAGCATTCCATCAAGCAAAACGTGGAGGTAACCATAAAAGCAGATCCTACTTTCCTACAGTGAACGTGGTTTTCTCTTTGCCCAGTCCCTGAGGCTTTACACCCACCTGACTAAGCCACGCACCTCCTGGAGCATGTCTGGGACCAGAAACTTCTCTGCAGTTTGCTCCGTCAGCTGCTTCTTTGGTCTGTTTCTTCAGTTTATGCATTACAGCTCCCTCGACTTGTAAAAATGAAGTGGCATTCTCCGCTGGGCCCAGGGAAGTCGGTGTTCCTTCCTTGTCGTCGTCTTCCTCCTGGGGCTGAACCAAGCATTGCTCCTCTAGTGACGTCAGTGCCTCTTCCAGGTCGTCATCCTCGGCAACAAACAAGTCCTTCCTTTTTGGCCACTAGGGGAGCTCCGCCTTCTTAACACTTGTGGAGGCCGGGTCAAATCCACAGTAACCAGCCTGTAAAGGGATGAAAGGCTTATAGTTTATTAAGCTGTTAGAGGGGGAAGGCCAAGGTAATACTGTCTGTAAATCCTCCTCCTCGTCACATCAGCTGTAAGTGAGGCTGGGTCCAGCTCCCCCCATCCTACCAGTGATGGCCCATCCAGTCACACCTAAGCTCCCATTGTGAGTGGCTGTCTAGGATGAATACACAAAGCCCAACTGCCAACTACACCCAGTCATGTGACCAGAGACAGGCTGCAGGCACAAAGGGCCACATGTATGACCACCAGATTTTGTGGCTCGCAAATTGCATTTTTTTTGTGACTTGCAATTAACGAATCACAAAATCTTTGTACAGTCACATGCAGGCCCGAAATAGCGACTCACTAATGAGTCACATCGCAAAAATAGAAACCGCCAATAGCAATTTCCTACCCAGTTGCAAATAACAACAGTGGTCGCAAATTGCGATTGCAGTCGCAATTAGTGAGCGAGATGTTTGAAAATTCACTTTCTGCTTCCTGTGTCAGGGGAAGGACCCCAAACACAGGAAGTGCTGGTCCAGGAGAAGCCAGGAGAGCAAGAAGAGTGAGAAGGGTAGTTCTGCAGCACACCAAAAGAGAGCAGAGGAGGCTGAACAGGATCCAAACCACCCTTAGAAATGGCCAGCCAACAGTCAGAGAAGGTAGCAGGGCAGAGAAAAACTAAAATAAAGTTTTCGGAAAGAGAACTGAATATTTTAACCAAAGAATGCTGCAATAACTACAACCAGCTTTTTGGTAGGGGCTCCATGGCTGTAACAGAGTCACAAAAAAGAAAAATATGGAAGGACATACAGCTGAGGATCAATCCCCTGGGAGAGGCCAAATGTTCAGTAGAGGAAATTAATAAGCGGTGGTACAACCTGTGGTCTCGTCCCAAAGAAAGGGTGGCAACACAGCTGTGGGATGCTCAAGCAACTGGAGGTGATCCCTTAACTGTACCCCGACCCTCAACAATGGAGGCAATGGTTGAGATGACCCTTGAGGCTGAGGCAGTCGCAGGAATTGGGACCCTAGACATGTCTGCCCCTCACCATCACCAGGTAAATGCAAAACTTCTACTGTGTCAATATTTCTACCCTTAAACCTGGTGTCTACATGCATATAATACACTCTTACCCAGACATATCTGGATGGCCTATGTAGATGGTCAAAAAAATCACACATGGTGTGTTATGGGAAATGTAGTCATAGACATAAACAGTGCAGTCAGCATCAGACATTTGTAGAGTAATGTTGTTCGACCAGCGAGATAGAGTGTCACACGTAACATTTTATTGATCTCCCCATTTACCACATAGATACACCTGTGGAAGTATATGAATGGGCTGCAGATGAAGGTGAAGACCAGGGCCAGATTGAGGAAGAGCATAGTCAGGTGCCTGGGTGTTTGCTAATCACATCACATGGCCAGTCCAGCTCTGTGTCAATCACCCCAGAGCCAGCTGCAGTAGAGGTGCAGGATAGCCACCAGCCACTCACTCAAAGGCACAATCCAGTCACCAGGGTCCGGCAGCAGCGCTCCACTCAACATGGGTGCCATCAGGCAAGGCAGGCATCTGGGTCCCAGGCGGTGTCCGGCGAACATGCAGTGTATGGCGGCCTGGAGGAGGCAATGCTGCAGGTTCAGCACCTACAGTAAAAGCAAATGCGGTTGTTTAACTGGAAACTGACACTGGGCTTCAACACCTTGACCCAGCAGTTGGCTGACAATCAGGCCCATTTGGAGTCCAAAATGGAAGCACTTACATGTGCCATTAACCAACTCTGCAGCGAGCTGGCTGAGGGCAGGAGCCTGCAAAGGTGCAGGGAGAGAAGTAGAGGCACTGGGATGGATGCCATGACAAGGGCCATAGGGAGGGTTGCACAGGCAACAACACTGTTCAAGTGCATGGTGGCCCTACAGGTGGATCTGGGCCACTACAGTGGGGATGTCTCAGAGGGCCTGGTCCAGATCACAGCAGCCACAGAGGCCATTCAAACTGCCCAAATTACGAGCAGGGTGAGTGCTGAGGCACCAGACAGTGAGGTATCAAACCTCAGCAGTGTGTCAGCTTCAGATGCCCCTGTGCTGCGACAGAGTAGCAGCTGCCCAACTGCACCTACACATGGCACCAGCTCCCATACTGTACGCAGTTCTAAAAAACGAGTTCACGGTAACAGTCTGGCATTGTGTTTTGTGTTGTTCACTTACAATTGGCGGTGATGTAACCATCCAACATGTGCACCCAACGGCCATATGGTTTAGTGTGATGGACAGGTTGTCTGTGAATGATTTTTGAACCCTACCATTAAAGGGAACATAATTGAGCATCCAATTACTTGTTGTGGCATTTTGTGACAGTATTGTGTTAATTAACATGTCTTACAGTGCAAACTAATAACATTGTTATGTGGTCCCTGCGCCTTCTCCCCTCCTCCCTTCTCCTCTTTGTAATGTATGACATTGTTCAGCATTCTGTCCATCAATTGTTCTTTTTGGATTAGTCACCCGAGTGGGACTGGTATGCACAGACGTTGGTCCTGTGTTCTCCATGCCACTGGGGTCAAGCTAGCCTGGCTGATGAGGGGTGAAACCCCGAAACCGGTCATAGGATGCTTGTTTCCAGTCCAGGGAGGAGCTAGCTTGGCAGTTCGGGCTGGACTGTTCCCATGGGGAACAGGGTCAAGTCTGATTTGGATATGGCTGGGTCTAAACTGGAATGGCATAGGGAGCAAAAAATGATGGATTTATGCCCAGATCTCTGTACTGGGGTGAATATATGACATTGTTCAGCATTCTGTCCATCAATTGTTCTTTTTGCATTTGTCACCCCGAGTGGAACGGGTATGCCCAGACGTGGGTCTTGTGCTCTCCATGCCACTGGAGTCAAGCTAGCTTGGCTGATGAGTGGTGAAACCACGAAACTGGACCTAAGTTGCTTGTTTCCAGTCCAGGGAGGACCAGCCTTGGCAGATCGGGCTGGACTGTTCCCATGGGGAACAGGGTCAAGACTGATTTGTATGTGCTGGGTCTAAACTGGAATGGCATGGGGAGCAAAAAAACGATGGATTTAGGCCCAGATCTCTGTACTTGGGTGAATGTATGACATTGTTCAGCGTTCAGCATTGTGTCCATCAATTGTTCTTTTGCAACTTTCTAAAAGTGTCATTTTCAGAATTGCAATTTAAAATGTAACTTCGCAATAAGTTGGGATTTTAAATTAGGATTTCGGAGACACAAACTTGAAGGGGTCATCTCTTCCCATTTGGAAATTACACTTATAAAATGTAATAAGGCAGCTCCAATGTTATCCTATGGGAGAGATAGGCCTTGCAGTAGTGAAATGCAAATTTAAGTGTTTTTCACTACCACGGCATGTAAAACAAAAAGGTACATGTCTAACTTTTAAAATACTCAGTACCCTGCCCATGGGACAGTCCACGGCCTACCACAGGGGTGACTTATATGTATTAAAAAGGAAGGCTGGGGCAAAAGGTTTAGTTTTCCAGGGCAATATGGCAAGTTAAAAATGCATACATAGGCCCCACAAGGCCAGTCCTGAGACATGTTTAAAGGGCTATTTAAGTGGGTGGCACAATCATAGCTGCAGGCCCTCTAGTAGAATTTAATCTGCAGGCCCTGGGCACATTTAGTGCCACTTTACTAGGGATTTACAAGTAAATTAAATTTACCATTTGGGTATAAGCCAATGTTATCATGTATTACTATGCTTTAGCACTGGTTAGCAGGGGTAAAGTGCGCAGAATCCTAAGGCCAGCAAAACCAAAGTCAGCAAAAATAGGAGGTTATGAAGGCAAAGAGTCAGGGGGAAGAGCACGCCAAGGAGGCCAGATCTAACAGTAAGAGTCCATCCTCCCTTGTCACCAAACTAAAACCTGAAAGCACAAGATTGTTTACAGTGCTTAGCTTTGCTTCAATCTGCCAGTCCATCTTTAACTAATGTACTTCCCTGGAGGCAGCTCGAGGTCATGGCTGACCTGGGTGCAGCACATTATCAGTAATAGACCGCACTGTCCCTCTTTGCTCACGGCACACCAGCTAAAGGTGTCGCAATGCAAATATGGACAGTACGACCTTAATGTAATATGGCCCTTGTCTATATCACAGTTAATGTTAACTCTAAGAAAGTTTAGTAGTGATTTGTTAGAGACTGTTATTTTAATCCAAAGTGAAACAATGCTAAAAGTAAAGTTTTTGCACCAGATTTCTACACCAATTTTTAGTGCAGACAAGGACGGAGTATGTGCTAATTTGTGTAAGGGCCGTATTACAGTAACAGCACACAGTCCCTGTTTTCGTTATGGAGAACCTTTAATTAGTTGCGCTGGGGGTAAACAAGGAGAGTGTGCCCTATTACTGAAAATGTGCTGTGTTTCTGCCTTTCACAGTGCAGACGCCTCCCGGCTAGGGTGACCAACCGTCCGTAAATTTCACGGACCGTCCGTCATTTTGGTGTGATGTCTATTGTCCGTAATCATTCCTTTTACGGACGCCTTTTGTCCGTAATTTTGGAGATTAATTACAGCGAGCTGTGCTGTGCCCCTGCGAGAAGCCGCAAGAGATTAAAAGTTCTCAAGGGCCAGCTCGCACTTCTCTGTTGAACTCCAAAGGCTGCAGCAGCCCCTCACTGAGATTGCACAGACTGTGGACAGGAGCATTGTCATTCTAACTGAGGCTGATTATCCCCTTTCGAATGACAATGCGCCGTCTGCCTTTAGCATATCATGTGCGAGTGAGTGCCTTGGAGGCCAGTGACTCACTTGGAGCCAGTAGATCGTAGTTAGTGATTACAGAGGACCTTTCCCCAAACAGAGTACTGTGGGGAACTTGCAGCCTTGTGTAATTTGACAATGTTGTTCACTGAGAGTGATGGGGCAGGAGCAGTGACGGGACAGTAGAGGCGACAGGAAAGGAGAGGTGATGGAGCAGGACAGGTGACCGGGCAGGAGAAGTGACTGGGCAGGAGAAGTGACAGGGCAGGAGTGGTGACGGGCAGGAGAGATGACGGGGCAGGAGAAGTGAAGTGAGGGCAGGAGCGGTGATTAGGCATGAGCAGGAGCGGTGACCGGACAGGAGCGGTGACCGGGCAGGAGCGGTGACCAGGCAGGAGCGGTAAACGGACAGGAGCAGTGAACGGATAGGAGCAGTGAACAGACAGGAGCAGTGATGGGGCAGGAGCAGTGATGGGGCAGGAGAAGTGACGGGACAGGAGAAGTGACGGGGCAGGAGAAGTGACAGGGCAGGAGCGGTGATTGGGCATGAGCAGGAGTGCTGACCGGACAGGAGCAATGAATGGGCAGGAGCAGTGAACGGGACAGTAGAGGCGACAGGAAAGGAGAGGTGATGGAACAGGACAGGTGACCGGGCAGGAGAAGTGACGGGCAGGAGAAGTGACGAGGCAGGAGAAGTGACAGGGCAGGGGTGGTGACGGGGCAGGAGAGGTGAATGGGCAGGAGAAGTGAGGGCAGGAGCGGTGATTAGGCAGGAGCGGTGAACGGACAGGAGCAGTGAACAAACAGGAGCAGTGAACGGACAGGAGCAGTGACGGGGCAGGAGAAGTGATGGGGCAGGAGAAGTGACAGGGCAGGAGAAGTGACAGGGCAGGAGCAGTGATCGGGCATGAGCAGGAGTGCTGACAGGAGCAGTGAACGGGCAGGAGCAGTGAACGGGCAGGAGCGGTGACGGGGCAGGAGCGGTGACGGGGCAGGAGAAGTGACGGTGCAGAAGCAGTGACGGGACAGGAGCAGTGAACGGGGCAGGAGCAGTGAACGGGGCAGGAGAAGTGACGGGGCAGGAGAAGTGATGGGGCAGGGGAAATGACAGGGAAGGAGTGGTGACGGGGCAGGAGAAGTGACCGGGCAGGAGAAAGTGACCGGGCAGAAGAAGTGACTTGTACTTATGTTCTTTGCCTATTTATTTATATACTAGCATGACATCCACTGATGTGTCTGTAAAACATACCTTTTGTACCAAATTTTTGTCCTGAATTTTGACCTCCTGTCCTGAATTTTTGTCCTGAATTTTGACCCTTTGTCCTGAATTTTTACACTCACCGTCCTGAATTTGCGCCCATGCCAGTTGGCCACCCTACTCTCGGCCTGTACTGACAAGGGGGACAGAGATCCCCCTGGAGGTGGGTACAGTGAGTGACTGTACTCACCTGCAGGAAAATGTCTTTGGGGTGGTCCTTGGCACCTCCTTGCTCCACTCCAGATAGGAGCCCTTTGGGAGCACACTGATGTGCGCCACCTGTTGTGGCGCACCTCCTAATGGTCTCTTTGCCTCTGCCCCTACGTCCATTATACAGGCGCGTACAGAGGAAAAGTGTTTCCTCATTTGCATGGAGTTGCACCCCCATGAACGTGAGGGAATGTACCTTTACGACAGTTCCGGTACTGTGACAAGCCTCTGTGGCTTCAACTGTAACACCAATGCCCCCGGGGTGCAGAAAAAAGGCGCATACGCCCGTTGCATTCTTAGGGCACTTTATGTAATACAGGCCCAAAAGAGCAACATTTTGCCAGGGGCGCAGTGGTGGAGAAATGCAAACTTAAAAAATATATTCCGGTTGGAGAAAATGATTTAAAGTTCCAATTGCATCTTAACTCTTAACCCTATACGAGCAGATTTTTCAGCCAGAGAGCTCTCCAGGGTAAGGTTAGGCGTGCACACAAAAATTGAAGTTGCTGAATCCCAGAAATCTTCAAACATTACGAAGATGAAAACTGTGAATAATATATCAAGCATTCTTTCCAAATCACCCCTTTTCACAATTGCAAAATACACCGGAATGGCTTTCTTGAAATAAGTCCTTCTAAAAATGAGAAAAAAGATTTAGCCACATCAATGTTATCAGCTAACACCAGGAATCTCTTTTTTTGCACCTCCCTCCTTCCAAATCAAATGGATCCAGAGGCTTAACTATCAGTGGTGCAGCAGATGCAATATCACCATGCCAGAGGCCCGAGGAGCCCACTGAACCCTGATCATTTCTATACTTGTCCTACCAAGAAATAGTAAAGGAACCCATTTTCCTGGACTGCACTGGGGCCCATAGAACCGTTATGAGTCGCTCAATGCATCTTGAGTCATCGTGGAAGAGATGTTTTAAAAAGTTTTGAGCAGTGTATAATCTTTCAAAGGCACACGATGCATTTCTTTTGTTTGCTGTTGCCACCGTTTTTTTCTGTACGCCAGGTGCACTTAGCTGGCCAGCTAATAAGCAGCATCAAAGCACCCCTGAGCTGTAGTTAAGACTGTCTCCGTTCCCTCAAGAGTAAAGCTGGCTTTTGTTATTTTTTTAATTGCCATCCGGATACTGTGAGTGGGTTTTCAGGATTCTTCTTCTATTAATGAACACTGTATTTTGTTTTTATCTCTGCTGCTTTCATTTTACACCGGGTTGCCCTCCAACCGCCAGTTTCTATTTTGCATTTCAGACGAGCTCAGATAATAGAATCACAAATTTATGAGCCGTCATTCAAAAAGGCCCCTCTCATAAGGTAATGGAAATCGAAAGATATGTATCATGCAGATCTGTAAATTTCCATTTTGCTGTGAAATTATGTAAGTTTAATATCCCCCTGTAATTAAACATGTATCGTTAACAGGTAGAGGGAATGGTTCCTTCAAGGAAGATGGATAGGAATTATCAATTTTTTATACCTCTGCTGCAAAGCATCTTGGCTCTCAATCAAAAACATTTTCTAGGTGAAAAGATGTCCTGCAGCAGAAGAGATCATAATTGAAGTGTTTATTCCTGATTCTCAAAGTGTGCAACTGCATGAAATATTGTTACAAGCCACTGTGCTCTGTTGACAACCCTCAAACGTTTTTCTTTATCTGCAAAAACTTTTTTATACCTGAGAGACCAATGGCTTCGTTCAACTCATGAGCCCGAAAGTACATCTATTGTATAGAAAGACAATGCATTCGTAAATGAATACACTTTTAGAGAGTCAGGTCAGGCCCTTTGGGATATACACAAGTACGTTTTTTTTTGTTTTTTTTTTAAAGTGTGGCCTCAAAATGACAATTGGTGGTTATAAATACCTAACTCCTGCAGAGTATACTGCTACCCTTTAAGAGTATTGCTATTTAATGTTAATTCAATGACAACTGCACTGTTTGTGCCATTTTTTGAGTCCTATCACTCTAAAGCATGAAAATGCCTGCAGAATTTTTTTCTCATAGCAATATCATCTGTTCATAATTGGGTAGAGGATGTGGCCTAACAGCTAGGCCGGTCAACCTCAAATCTGGTTCGAACCAGGTTCGAGTCTCGGCAACAACGCTCAACATCTTGTGATTCTGGGCAAATCAGACAAGGGCACATTCATTTTTTGTTAGGCACAGGGGGACAAAAAAATGAATTTGTCCTTATGTACCGCAACTGGTGTTCATGTAAAGCGCTCTGATTCCTGATACCGTCGGGTCAAGTTCGCTATATAAAACTCCGAAAGAAATAAAATACATAATAATATAAGTTGATACAACATAATATATACATCTTAGTAGAATGTATTTCTATGTAGATTGAAAGGTTAACATATCTTTTGGTGAAACATATTAATAATATTGTTTAGATTAGATTTCAGTCCTAATACCGATAATTGATAAATCTTTCATTTCAAGAAGGTTTATAATGTTTCCTATGGCAAAAATCATTTATATATATATATATATATCCACGAACTGCCACAAATGCCGATAACCTGCCCATAGAGTGTCGGTGCCAGCCGGGGTTGACAGCGCCCCTAAACATGTAGAAAATCCAACCAAAGAAGGAAGGCGGCACACCAAGTAAACACCAGTAGTTTATTCCGAGTGGCTAAACGCAAATTCAACAATGTTAAACAAACTGACATCCTCTTTAAAGAACGAGATCTGGTGATACATAATGAAACTACAACTATTCCCAGAATGATTACCACCTTCAATGATAGGGCTGGCAAGCTCAGGTGGATCATGAAAAAACATTGGAGCCTTATTCGGGCTGATCCGGTGATAGGCACAAAGGTGGGTGCATCTCCCACTATAACATACAAGAGAGCACGTTCTTTGAAGGATAAATTGGTTAGCAGCCATTTTCAAAATGACAATAATGCGGGTTGGTTACAAAGCAGTAAAGGATTTTATAGATGTCAATCCTGTAAAGCCTGCAGATATAGCGTTAACAGCAAGAGCTATAAATTATCAAATGGAAAGGAAAAACTGATATCTAAATTCATCACTTGTACATCAGATTATGTAGTGTATAGTTTAGAATGTCCCTGTGGGCTTCGCTATATAGGGAGCACCAAATTGTCTATCAAGAAACGTATTTTGGAACATCAAAGGTCAATAGTAAATCTAGACTTCAGTTACCCCGTGGTACGACATTTTTACCATAAACACAACAGTGATTATACGTTGTTGAAATACACTGGGATTGATCGTATCCTTAAACATATCAGGGGAGGTGATAGGGAGAAACAGTTGAGGATCTTAGAATCAAGATTCATTATTGACCTCAATACTAGAATACCATTTGGCCTGAATGCAGGGGAGGAGCTGGCTACGCATATAGGGGTATAATTCATCTGACCCAGATACTAAAAATAACTGTTCCTGTCTCTTAGGTTTTCTCCTATGATAAAATGATTATACATTGATGATTTTTTAATTCACACTGCATTCATATATCACTTTTTTATGTCACACTTAAACCTTGGTTGGATCATTAGGGGATCTGTTGGTGCTATGGGGATTTTTAAGGTAGACACTGTATACTTTGATATTCGTAAAATGATATGATATTGACATCATGAGGGCATTTGTCCTGTTGAAATGAAGAACGGATTGTAGGAGAGTAGGATCTGCTTCACAGGGGTACCCCCACTTTTTGCTGATACTTCACTGGTTTTCGACATTAGTCTGGCTGGGGCCCTGCTATTCAGAACCCCAGCCTAGCTGTTTCCTCTTTAAAAGGGTCTCCATGTGCCTTAGGCACATCACTGATTGGGATCTGGAGTGCCCTTGTAAGTCCCTAGTATATGGTATACTATGTACCAAGGGCATAGGCACCTCAGAGGCCTGCCAGGGGCTGCAGCATGTATTATGCCACCCCTGGTAGGCCATCCAAACTGGCACCACAGGTCTGCTACTGCAGCCTGGGTAAGGTGGTGCATGCACCCCTTGCAGTGGTATAGGTTACCTATATCACTAAATGCATACACACATATAAACCTATAAGTCACTCCTAAGGCAGGCCTTATCAATCCTAAAGGCAGAGTGCATGGTTCCTATGTGAGAGGGTGCCCCTGCATGAGCAGGGCCCCTCTGCAGCGTTCGGAGACCATCTCTGATGCTGTTTGTAGTGCAGCCTGACCATATACTCTTAAACGCATTATATCCTCGCGGTAAAATGCTAACTATGGAATGGCTGCACCTAAACATGTCGTGTTTGGTGTCAAACATCTTGGAATACTACCCCCCGCCAATCCTGGCGGCGGGGGTAGCATTCCACCCTTCTAGAGGGAAAGGCATGTTAACTCTGACGAGTCCGGTAACTTCTTTCCAGAGCCTGGCATCACAAAATGGATGCTGCTGCCACAGACACGAGTCTGGCCTCCTGCTGCTGGACGAAACTCTGGCGGGGGAGGCCTGGACAATAGGTTTCCTGTCCCAGGGAGGTGTGACCACCTCCCCAGACAGGACAATGTGTATTGGGGCTGGGCGGGAGCACTTTCGGGTGCTTTGAAGTCCTGCACTGGGGGCACATTTGGTGTCCCTGTGCATACCCCAGTTCAAACCGGATCAGGGGCTTGCAGCCCCTGCTTTGGCGCGAACTGGACAAAGGGAAAGGGGTGTAGCCACCCCTCTGCCCTGACCCACCCATAGGTGGGGCCACAGAGTAGTCCATCCCCTATTTTTAGAATAAAGGTAGGAACCCAGTCCCTAGGACTTTAGATTATACCTGGACAAAACTCTGAAACAGAATCCTGGACCTTCGACGCTCTACTCACGATTAGAGGACTGAAGAATCTCCCTTGGGGTCAAGGAGTGACTCCCCTGCTTGGCAGGCACCAAAGAAGCATCTGTCCGGTTCGCATCACTGAAGCTCCCGTCGGACGCCGAAGTCATCGCATCACCAGAGGTGGATTCTCAGACTTCCCGAGGCTACCCTGAGTCCCCAGCAAAGCTGAGGCCCGTGGCTATCGTGGGTAACGTGAGACCGTGACCCCTGGACACCGAGCACATTTGCAAGTGCACCATCTTCTGGGTCTCCCAAGAAGTCGTGCTTTGGGCTCCAAGTAGCCCTAGCCTCCAGCACCACCTGCACCGAAGATCACTGGCCCCCATTCCACGAGTGTCCTGTAAGCCAGCTCCACGTGCGACGTCACGAGGCTCCTTTGCGGTCGCTAGCCCGTTGGCTAGTAGCCCTTAACGAAGGCCAATCTTTTCTTTACTTGGCAGTCTGGTTGCTCCAGGCCTGCCCTCACTTACCCTTGCTGGGTGAGTTCCACAGACCTTGCTGGTCTGCATCATCGACGATCTACATCTTACTCGAGACTTGCCGTTGCCAAGGCTTGTTGGGTCCAATCTGGTCGCCGACACCTCTGCACTCGACAGACATTGAGCCACAGCCCAAATCCTGCTCCTGGTCGCCGACAACGCCTCCCGGACCTCGTGGCTGAAGAGTCAAGACGACCGTCATCGAACCTGAAGCACTCGACATCGGTGGGCATCTGTCCATCGCCTTCCTGGTCACTGGCTAGTGACCCAGACTCTGTCCCCTCTGCTTTCAGGTTCTTCAGAACTCCGATCCACTCTTGGATCCACCCGGACACTTTTCTCCTGGTCGCCAGCAGCACTTTGCAGCAGATCGCCATAAGAACCGACGACGAAACCCGACCCCGAAAGGCACCTATGCACCCGGCTTCCCTGGGTGAGGTAACACGAGTACTCCGGTGCTCCCGTGGGTAGAGACTCTTCAAAGTCCTAGATCTCAAAGGGTTTTGTCCTAGTCCTCTTCTAAGTGTCCCTTTCCTCTATTTTCCCGATCCCGACTTTCTCCATAGAAGTTAACGGCGTATCGCGGTTGTGTATTTACACTGCACGCGTCTCCCGTGGGTCCCCTGTGTCACTACCTTGGGTGGTTCCTTGTGGTCCAAGCACTTCTAGAGGCTCTAGGCCTAGTGTCTAGTTCAGTCGTGGTTCGCATACCACTTTATTGGTATATGGTTTGGTACGCCCCTAGGGCCCAAACGTGTATTTGTGCTATTACTGTGATTTAAGATCTTATAACCTATGTACTTGAACTCTAGCCTCATAAAGAGACTAGAGTGGTGTGTTTAGTAATAAATACATATATTTTGAATATATACCTGGTGTGGTGCTCTTTCATTTGGTCACTCAAGAGATTATAGACTGGTAAAACAAGCTGCTTTACATTCCTTCAAGACTTAGCCTGAAGGCTGCTCTCCACAGCTACCACTAGGATAGCTTTCAATAAGGTTGTCTTTAACCTACCTACCATAAGAGTCGATTTGGACTGGTGCAAGGTGCCCACTATAATTAGTGGACAGCATATGCCAGGCCAACTTCTCACATTGGTGTGCAGCGTGTGGGATTCCAGCTTGCTATTGTTTTACCAGATAATCTCAATTGAATTGATCAACTGAAAACCACTAAAGGTACCTAAGGTACATATAATTTAAGCTTAGAATATCAGTAAGTTCTACTGAACTTAGAGTTGTGTGTTAAGGGATAGCACAACCCTTTCTACAACTCAAGAGAGTTTAGTAGGCCACACTAGAGTAGGTAGTGCATACACCACACCACACTAGTAATGTCTTTAAAAGCAGGATCTAGAGATGCCCTGCAGGAAGCCATTGAGCTTCCCCCTCCAAGTATGACACACTCCCATTCTTGGAACTGAGAGCTTTGTGTAACGTGAGGAAATTAAGGACAGGCCAAAGTCCCACCACCCAACACCTCCAGGAGTTGTTGGTGGCTTATGATCTTAGTAAGTCTTCAGAGACTGAAGGGGTAGGAGCAGAGGGTGGGCCAGCAGATGAGGAAGGGGCCAGGGGTACTACTACCCCCAGCCCCCCTCTGAAACTGACCAGGAGGGTGACAATGACCCTGACCTGGAAAACCCAATCCCTTCTGGGGAAGATGAAGATGAGGATCTTGAGAACCACACCTTTGTCCCCCCAGGAAGGATTATGAGTGTGCTCAGAAAGTCTAGGTCTCCTTCTCAGGAGTCTAACCACTCTGGCACCTCAATAGGGAGCTCTGTTTCTTCTCACAGGAGGGAATCCTCTCATGAGAGAAGAAAGAGACTGGTCCAGTATGAGGAAACTCAACTGGAGATCAGGAAGAAGCAATTGGCTTTAGATAGAGAATCCCTAGATCTCCTTAAAGAGAGAAGAAAGTTGGGACTAGAGTCCCATGGTGGCAGCCATGTCCCTAGAGATAGGGAAAGGTCCTATGACCATAGGAACCTGAGCAAGATTGTCCCTCCCTACCAGAGTGGGGATGACATCCACAAATGGATAACTGCTTTAGAGAGGGTCTGTAAAGTACAGAAGGTCCCTCAGGAGCAGTGGGCAGCAATCTTGTGGCTCTCCTTTGCTGACAAAGGTAGAGACAAGCTCCTCACTGTTAGAGAGGAGGATGCTGATAATTACAAGGTCTTGAAGAGTGCTCTTATTGATGGGTTTGGCCTAACCACTGAACAGTACAGGTTGAAGTTCAGAGACACCCAAAAGCACAGACTCAAGACTGGGTAGACTATGTGGATTGTTCTGCCAAGGCTCTGGAAGGCTGGTTGATGGGCAGTAAGGTGTGTGACTTCTCAGGATTGTATAATCTGATAATGAGGGAGCAGATTCTTAATAACTGTCAAAACCAGCTGTTGCATCAGTACCTGGTTGACTCTGATCTGACCTCTCCCCAAGAATTGGGAAAGAAGGCAGACAAATGGGTCAGAACCAGGGTGAAGCAGAAGGTACAGAACCAAGGTGGGGAAACCAAGAAGCAAGATGCTAAGAACTCTGACAAGGGTGGGGAGAAGGGTAAAGATCAAAAGTCTTCATCAGGCCCCCAAAAATCTTCTTCTGGTGGGGATTCCCAGTCTACCAAGGGTAAAGGCCAAAGAAAACCATGGTGCAAGGTCTGTAAGCAAAAGACCCACTGGACCAGTGATTGCACCAAGTCCAAAGACTCCAGTCCAGCACCCACCAATGCCCCTAAGGCACCTGTTCCCCCTAGTACAGTTGGTGGAGGTGCTCCAGCAAAGGGTTTAGTAGGGTTCACCCTGGGAACTGAGTTGGGCTCTGACTTAGTCAGGGAACTGACTCAGGCTGTGTTAGTCTGTGATGGAGGCATGGATGTGACCTCCACTGTGAGTCCCAGTAATCTGGGCAAGTACAGACAACAGCCTTTAATCAATGGACGAGAGGCTTTGGCATTTAGGGACACAGGGGCAAGTGTCACAATGGTGACACAAGACCTTGTGCTACCTCGGCAAGTTATACTTGGTGAAATGTACCAAGTGACCAATGCTAGCAATGTCAGAACTGACCATACTCTGGCAGTTGTTAACTTCTCCTGGGGAGGGGTAACTGGCCTTAAGAAGGTTGTGGTAAGTGCAAACCTACCAGTCGAATGCTTGCTTGGCAATGACTTAGAGACTTCTGCTTGGGCAGAAGTGGAGCTCAGGACCCATGCAGAAATGCTGGGGATCCCTGCAGATTTGTTTGCTGTGGCCAGGTCACAAGCTAAACTGTCTAAAACTGAACAGGCCTTGGATTCTGGAAGAATGGACCAAGTGCCTTCCAAGAGGAGGAGTAGTAGGGTTAAGGCAGTGCCTTCCCCTTGGCTCAGGAGGAAGATCAGTCCCTTGAGGGGGATGATCTCAGCCCTGAAGAAGGAACTGTCCCAGAGGAACTTGAACCTGAACAGGTTGAGTTCTTGGGGACAGGGGGACCTTCTAGGGCAGATCTGAGCCAGGAGCAGCAGAGCTGCCCCTCCTTGAACCCCTCAGACAGCAAGCTGCTGCTGAGGCTGCTGGGAAAGCTAGTGGTCCCCATACAGTGTATTGGGATGATGGACTCCTGTACTCAGAGAGTAGAGACCCCAAGCCTGGTGCTACCAGGAGGTTGGTAATACCTTTGAAGTTCAGGGGCTTCCTATTGACCCTAGCCCATGATATTCCCTTAGCAGGACACCTGGGCCAGAACAAGACTTGGGACAGAATTGTCCCTCACTTTCACTGGCCCCACATGTCTGAAGACAGTAAGGAGTTTTGTCGCTCCTGTGTAACCTGCCAAGCCAGTGGCAAAGCAGGTGGCACTACAAAGGCCCCCTGATACCACTACCTGTGGTGGGGGTGCCCTTTGAGAGGGTAGGGATTGACATTGTTGGTCCCATGGATCCCCAAACAGCCTCTGGGCACAGGTTTATCCTGGTGGTAGTGGATCATGCCACCAGGTACCCAGAAGCTATTCCCCTCAGGACCACTACAGCACCTGTGGTGGCAAGGGCCCTCCTGGGAATCTTCTCAAGAGTGGGCTTTCCTAAGGAGGTAGTATCAGACAGGGGTGCTAACTTCATGTCTGGTTACTTAAAAGCAATGTGGAAGGAGTGTGGAGTTACTTATAAGTTCACCACACCCTATCACCCACAATGCAATGGTTTAGTTGAGAGATTCAACAAAACCTTGAAGGGCATGATTAAAGGGCTCCCAGAAAAGCTTAGGCGTAGATGGGACATACTCTTGCCCTGCCTTTTATTCGCATATAGGGAGGTGCCTCAGAAGGGGTTGGTTACAGCCCTTTTGAACTTCTGTTTGGCCACCCTGTGAGGGGTCCACTGTGCTTGGTGAAGGAAGGATGGGAGTTACCTCTCAAGCCCCCAAAGCAAGATATAGTGGACTATGTACTTGGTCTCCGCTCCAGGATGGCTGAGTACATGAAAAAGGCAACCAAAAACCTTGAGGCTAGCCAGGAACTGCAGAAGGCCTGGCATGACCAAAAGGCTGTTCTGACTGTTTACCAGCCAGGACAGAAGGTGTGGGTGTTGGAGCCAGTGGCCCCAGCAGCTCTCCAAGACAAATGGAGTGGACCCCACACTATTGTTGAGCAGAAGGGTGAGGTCACTTACTTAGTAGACCTGGGAACACCCAGGAGTCCCCAAAGGGTTCTCCATGTCAACAGACTTAAGCCATATGTGGACAGGGCAGACATGGGCTTGCTCATGGCTACTGATGAAGGGCAGGAGGAAGAGAGTGACCCACTCCCTGACCTGCTCTCACAGAACCCTGACGATGGGTCAGTTGATGGTGTAGCCTTGGCAGGCAGCCTCACTACCCAGCAACAAACTGATTGCAGGCAAGTCCTCAATCAGTTTAGACATATGTTTTCACTGACACCCAGTCAGACCACCTGGTGCACTCATGAAGTGGACACTGGGGACAGTCTGCCTATTAAAAACAAGATTTATAGGCAACCTGACCATGTCAGGGACTGTATCAGGACTGAAGTCCAGAAGATGTTGGAATTGGGAGTGATTGAGCCCTCAGATAGCCCTTGGGCTAGTCTAGTAGTCCTAGTACCTAAACCTCACACCAGTGGTGGGAAAAGAGAGATGAGGTTTTGTGTAGACTACAGAGGCCTCAATGCAGTCACTAGGACTGATGCCCATCCAATACCAAGGGCAGATGAGCTCATAGATACTTTGGCCTCTGCCAAATATCTCAGCACATTTGACCTAACAGCTGGCTACTGGCAGATCAGACTAGCTGATGCTGCAAAGCCCAAAACAGCATTTTCAACCCCTAGTGGGCATTATCAATTTGTGGTGATGCCCTTTGGTCTGAAAAATGCACCTGCCACTTTCCAGAGGTTGGTGAACACAGTTCTCACAGGACTGGAAGCCTATAGTGCAGCTTATCTAGATGATATTGCTGTCTTTAGCTCCACCTGGGAGGATCACCTGGTCCACCTCAGGAATGTTTTACAGGCCCTGCAAAAGGCAGGCCTGACTATCAAGGCCACTAAGTGCCAGATAGGGCAGAGTCAGGTTGTGTACCTGGGCCACCTTGTGGGTGGAGGCCAGGTTCAACCTTTGCAGAGCAAGATCCAGACCATCATGGACTGGACTGCTCCCACTACCCAGACTCAGGTGAGAGCCTTCTTAGGCCTGACTGGGTACTATAGGAGATTTGTCAAGGGGTATGGATCAATAGTGACACCCTTGAATGACTTAACTTCTAAGAAAATGCCCAAAAGGTTCAGTGGACAGTTAGCTGTCAAAAGGCATTTGATGACCTCAAGCAGGCCATGTGCACTGCTCCAATTCTGCAGAGTCCTGATTACTCCAAGAAGTTCATTGTTCAAACTGATGCATCTGAGTTGGGGGTAGGGGCTGTACTGTCACAATTGAATGAAGAAGGTCAGGATCAGCCAGTAGCTTTTATTAGCAGAAGGCTGACCCCTAGAGAGAAACGTTGGTCAGCCATAGAGAGGGAGGCCTTTGCTGTGGTCTGGGCTCTGAAGAAGTTGAGGCCATACTTGTTTGGTACACACTTCCTGGTTCAGACAGACCATAAGCCCCTCTTATGGCTAAAACAAATGAAGGGTAAAAACCCCAAACTGCTTAGGTGGTCCATTTCCCTACAGGGGATGGACTTTACAGTGGAACATAGGCCTGGGAGTAACCATGCGAATGCAGATGGACTCTCTAGGTATTTCCACTTAGAACATGAAGACTTAACTGGGCAAGGTTAGTTTAATGTCCCTACGTTTGGGGGGTTGTGTAGGAGAGTAGGATCTGCTTCACAGGGGTACCCCCACTTTTTGCTGATACTTCACTGGTTTTCGACATTAGTCTGGCTGGGGCCCTGCTATTCAGAACCCCAGCCTAGCTGTTTCCTCTTTAAAAGGGTCTCCATGTGCCTTAGGCACATCACTGATTGGGATCTGGAGTGCCCTTGTAAGTCCCTAGTATATGGTATACTATGTACCAAGGGCATAGGCACCTCAGAGGCCTGCCAGGGGCTGCAGCATGTGTTATGCCACCCCTGGTAGGCCATCCAAACTGGCACCACAGGTCTGCTACTGCAGCCTGGGTAAGGTGGTGCATGCACCCCTTGCAGTGGTATAGGTTACCTATATCACTAAATGCATACACACATATAAACCTATAAGTCACTCCTAAGGCAGGCCTTATCAATCCTAAAGGCAGAGTGCATGGTTCCTATGTGAGAGGGTGCCCCTGCATGAGCAGGGCCCCTCTGCAGCGTTCGGAGACCATCTCTGATGCTGTTTGTAGTGCAGCCTGACCATATACTCTTAAACGCATTATATCCTCGCGGTAAAATGCTAACTATGGAATGGCTGCACCTAAACATGTCGTGTTTGGTGTCAAACATCTTGGAATACTACCCCCCGCCAATCCTGGCGGCGGGGGTAGCATTCCACCCTTCTAGAGGGAAAGGCATGTTAACTCTGACGAGTCCGGTAACTTCTTTCCAGAGCCTGGCATCACAAAATGGATGCTGCTGCCACAGACACGAGTCTGGCCTCCTGCTGCTGGACGAAACTCTGGCAGGGGAGGCCTGGACAATAGGTTTCCTGTCCCAGGGAGGTGTGACCACCTCCCCAGACAGGACAATGTGTATTGGGGCTGGGCGGGAGCACTTTCGGGTGCTTTGAAGTCCTGCACTGGGGGCACATTTGGTGTCCCTGTGCATACCCCAGTTCAAACCGGATCAGGGGCTTGCAGCCCCTGCTTTGGCGTGAACTGGACAAAGGGAAAGGGGTGTAGCCACCCCTCTGCCCTGACCCACCCATAGGTGGGGCCACAGAGTAGTCCATCCCCTATTTTTAGAATAAAGGTAGGAACCCAGTCCCTAGGACTTTAGATTATACCTGGACGAAACTCTGAAACAGAATCCTGGACCTTCGACGCTCTACTCACGATTAGAGGACTGAAGAATCTCCCTTGGGGTCAAGGAGTGACTCCCCTGCTTGGCAGGCACCAAAGAAGCATCTGTCCGGTTCGCATCACTGAAGCTCCCGTCGGACGCCGAAGTCATCGCATCACCAGAGGTGGATTCTCAGACTTCCCCGAGGCTACCCTGAGTCCCCAGCAAAGCTGAGGCCCGTGGCTATCGTGGGTAACGTGAGACCGTGACCCCTGGACACCGAGCACATTTGCAAGTGCACCATCTTCTGGGTCTCCCAAGAAGTCGTGCTTTGGGCTCCAAGTAGCCCTAGCCTCCAGCACCACCTGCACCAAAGATCACTGGCCCCCACTCCACGAGTGTCCTGTAAGCCAGCTCCACGTGCGACGTCACGAGGCTCCTTCGCGGTCGCTAGCCTGTTGGCTAGTAGCCCTTAACAAAGGCCAATCTTTTCTTTACTTGGCAGTCTGGTTGCTCCAGGCCTGCCCTCACTTACCCTCGCTGGGTGAGTTCCACAGACCTTGCTGGTCTGCATCATCGACGATCTACATCTTACTCGAGACTTGCCGTTGCCAAGGCTTGTTGGGTCCAATCTGGTCGCCGACACCTCTGCACTCGACAGACATCGAGCCACAGCCCGAATCCTGCTCCTGGTCTCCGACAACGCCTCCCGGACCTCGTGGCTGAAGAGTCAAGACGACCGTCATCGAACCTGAAGCACTCGACATCGGTGGGCATCTGTCCATCGCCTTCCTGGTCACTGGCTAGTGACCCAGACTCTGTCCCCTCTGCTTTCAGGTTCTTCAGAACTCCGATCCACTCTTGGATCCACCCGGACACTTTTCTCCTGGTCGCCAGCAGCACTTTGCAGCAGATCGCCATAAGAACCGACGACGAAACCCGACCCCGAAAGGCACCTATGCACCCGGCTTCCCTGGGTGAGGTAACACGAGTACTCTGGTGCTCCCGTGGGTAGAGACTCTTCAAAGTCCTAGATCTCAAAGGGTTTTGTCCTAGTCCTCTTCTAAGTGTCCCTTTCCTCTATTTTCCCGATCCCGACTTTCTCCATAGAAGTTAACGGCGTATCGCGGTTGTGTATTTACACTGCACGCGTCTCCCGTGGGTCCCCTGTGTCACTACCTTGGGTGGTTCCTTGTGGTCCAAGCACTTCTAGAGGCTCTAGGCCTAGTGTCTAGTTCAGTCGTGGTTCGCATACCACTTTATTGGTATATGGTTTGGTACGCCCCTAGGGCCCAAACGTGTATTTGTGCTATTACTGTGATTTAAGATCTTATAACCTATGTACTTCGAACTCTAGCCTCATAAAGAGACTAGAGGGGTGTGTTTAGTAATAAATACATATATTTTGAATATATACCTGGTGTGGTGCTCTTTCATTTGGTCACTCAAGAGATTATAGCCTGGTAAAACAAGCTGCTTTACATTCCTTCAAGACTTAGCCTGAAGGCTGCTCTCCACAGCTACCACTAGGATAGCTTTCAATAAGGTTGTCTTTAACCTACCTACCATAAGAGTCGATTTGGACTGGTGCAAGGTGCCCACTATAATTAGTGGACAGCATATGCCAGGCCAACTTCTCACACGGATTAGTTGGATTTTCTTCCTCATTCTTATTATTATTTTTTGTCCCCTATTTGCATGGTCCTTTGATTTGCCATCCATGGTAATTGTTTATATATGTACATAATAATATATATTGTGTATCACTATTTTTAACATATTTCTGTAAATAGGTGATGTGGTTGTTATATAATTTCACTATTTTTATTAAGGACAATGGATGGTATTATTTACACCGTGCTTAGCGTCTATAACATCTTGTAGAATGTGGCTTTGTTATCGGTGGCAATTTATTGATCAACACACCTCTTTTTGATTTGAAAAGATAGTTATCGGCGCTTTAACATTGTGACCAGAGCTATAAATAATTGATTATTAGATCTCTTATTTCAGATAATATCTCCATTTGGAGTTGATGAGTTTCAATATGCGGAAAGATATGAATTTGTTCCGCTTCATTTTTGTAATATTCAACATCGTTGCTCTTGTTTATTATGTTTCTATAGCAATGGCCAATTGGAGTGAATGCTATGCGCGTTACATGTGTAATGACAAATCATTGAGTATTGGTTGTTATTTATTTATTAATTTAGATGCCACTGAGATTGTAGAATATCGCATTTATTCAAAATGTTATTTATGAATTGCCACATTTCAAAGTTTGTTTATTTCCATGAAGTATTTTCTTACTTTCCATTATGACGTATGCGGATATATGGTGCAATACCTCCGATGCCCTTTGAACTTGACAAAGGCCGTTTCGGCTGAAACGCGTTGTTCGGTTTGTTTTCTCACTCGGAATAAACTACTGGTGTTTACTTGGTGTGCCGCCTTCCTTCTTTGGTTGGATTTTCTACATATATATATATAATATATATATATATATATATATATATATATATATATATATATATATATATATATATATATCACCTACTGGCGGTCGCCAGTAGGCAGTTATAGTTAGGACTTTGTTTCTATTCAAAAAGCGTTTTTTCTTTTGCCAATATCTTTGGTACCGTTTGGCGTATCTTCGTGAAGTTTTCAAAACTAATGGCCCGCTCAGGTCAGCTCCTGTCTTGAAAGTTTCAGGATGCTTCGTCAAGCGGGGGCCGAGAAAAAAGGGGAGTCCCAAAACGTGTTTTCTCCATGTAAATTTCCATAGGAAACTTTAGACAAGGCTGCAGCCCGAACTGCTGAACGGAATTACACCAAATTTGGCAAAAAGGTAGCTCTTGGTTCAGAAAGCAACATTTTTTTAAATGGTGAAAATCCGTTCAGTAGTTCTTGAGAAATTCATATTTAAAAACATTTTAGTATCTAGTGACTGCGGTGGAACCCTCCAGATCACGAGCTTGACTCTGATAGGCTGCCAACACTTCAAACAAGGAAGTGTTGGCAGCCATCCTGTGACTCTGTTGAACCGAGTCACAGGAAAAAAGGTCAACAAAACATAAAAAATTAATAGAAGGGGGCAGGGTAGAAACACCCTGACCCCCTAGGCCTGTTCAGGGGGTGCCACAGAGACCCTGAAGGCCAAAAAAAGCATGTTTTAAATATTTTTGGCAGGATTTGCGTAGGGTCCGCAAATCCCGACGAAAAAAGAAAAAAAAAATGAAGCACGGTCTCTTGCACTTCGTTTAATTAAGCCCCTGGGTGGGGCAGGTCCAGGGGGCAAGTCAATATTTGGTGCGGGGCCCGTGGGGGCCCCCGCAGATCCGGGGACTGCCAGCTCCCTAGAGATTTCTTTAAAATATGCAGGGGCATGCGGCCCCCCACAACCCCAGGGACCGCCACCTTCCCGGAGCTTTCTTTTAAATAAAATGCATGGGGGAGCCCCCCGCAGCCTTGGGGAGCACCACCGCCCCGGGGCATAGATTATGTAAATGCGGGGGTCTGTTGCGGACCCCCGGCCACGGGGACCACCACCTCCCCAGGGCTTTAAATCTGTTAGGAGGGGGGCCGCGCAGCCCCCTCCTGGAGCCCTAGATGACCCTGGGGACCGCCAACTCCAGGGCCAGCTTCAGCAATGTCCCGGGGTGCCCACCCCCGAGACATTGCAGTTTGCTATTGGAGGGCGGGAGCACTGCTCCCGCCCTGTCATAGCAAACTTCTGCTTCTCTTCATGGAAGCGAGAGCAGGAAAGCTGCTCTTGCTTCCATGAGGCGAAGCAGTATTGCTTTTGGGCGAAGGAAGCTCATGTTAGCAGCTCCCTTTGCCAAAAAGCAATGCCGGCTCCCACAGGGACCGCAGGGGCATTGGGGCTCCCCCCGCAGTTCCCAATGCCCGACCATACCCTGGGGGATGGGGTCCCCAGGGCCAAAAATGGCCCGGGAGGGGAGCCACTCGGCCCCCCTCCCCTTTTTAATTTATTTAAAAATAAGGCTGGGCCCCGGGAAATTGGGTCCCCAGGGCCAAAATTGGCCACAGGAGGGGGCACGCGGCCCCCCCAAACAAAAGGCTGGGCAGGCCCTGGGGGATGGGGTCTCCGGGGCCAAAAGTGGCCCATGAAAAAACCTTTTGCTGGTCCCCCAGTGGGAGGCCATGCCCCGGGGAAGGGGTCCCCGGGGCCAGAAATGGCCCGGGAGGGGGGGCAAGCAGCCCCTCTCTTTTTTTTAATCAAAAATGGCCAGGCCCCAGGGGATAGGGTCCCCGGGGCAGACATCGGGTAATGGAACTGGGGGGCATTAATTATTTATTTTTTCTCTCGTGATAGGAGTCGCGACCCCATCGCAGCTCTCAGCGCGGCCCCCCAGTGTAACGTCGCGTTGGATTCGCGGATCCACCTCAAATAAATAATTTAATAGTATATAATTCAGAGGGTAGTGTTGCATTTGTGAACTTTTTTTATAGAGTTAGTGAGATTGAAGTTAATATTCACATTAAATTTGATAGAGTTAGTAATAATATAAAAAAATTAAAATTAAAAGTTAAACTTGAAAAGTGTATTGTGTTGCAGTACATTGAAATTGTGCTTTTGTTTTGTGGATTTGCGATGGGTTCGCGAATCCGGAAAATATTTAAAAAGAGTATGTATGTTAAAAAATAAATAAGATTCACTGTTGGTTTATAGGGTGGTTCTAAAAAGAGCCCTTGTTTTCATTATGACTTTGTTGGTGCTGCATGTAAGTGCGGGTGCACAGCATAAGGTTGTGAGAAACACTCTGTTCCCTTCATCTGTGAAGTGAACTCCATCACTTCTGTAGATGTCATTCATATCAAAACGTAGATTGTTGTTATAGATGGAGCCCATCCTATGGTCACTGAGGTAAGCAGAAACAGCTTTATTGACATTCTTCCTAGCTTTCTTAATCTGTGGACAGAATTGATTTGACCACTTACATTTCTGTCTTTGGCATATATTAGAGTATACAAAGACAGTTTGAGGCAAAAGCAACATCAATTGTGCAAAGGTATCCTTCATTAGGATTTCCAGACCTACCCCAGTCAATGTGCCTAGGTCATTGCCACCTAGCCCTGGGCGGAGCTGGCGTAGTGCCTCTACGCATAGCTCCACGGAGTTTGGAAAAAACTCAGTGGAGCTACGCGTAGCTCTGCTCCGCTCCCTCCCTGCTCCCTCCCCGCTCCCAAATGCTTAAAAAAGGTATAAAGAAGGCACTTACATGTTTTTCTGTGCCTCCCGTGCCTCGCCGCTCTCCTGCCTGCTCCTCTCGCGTCCTCGACGTCCTTCTTAAAAAAAAAACCCACTACGTTGTAAGGCTTGCGCATGCGCACTCGCAAGACATAAAACGTAGTGGTTTTTTTTCAAGAAGAAGGACGAGGACGCGAAAGGAGCAGGAAGGAGAGCGGTGAGGCACGGGAGGCTTCAGACATGCAGGTTAGTGCCTTCTTTATACCTTTTTAAAGCATTTGTGAGTGGGAAGGGAGCGGCTAACTCCGCTCCGCCAAGGAGGCGGAGTTTTGCCTACCTCTGCGTTCGCCACGGAGCGCGGAGTAGGCAAATCTCCTCAAACTCCGCTGGCGGAGCGGAGTTACCCACCCAGGGTTATTGCCACCACAGTGCACAATCATGAGGTCAGGGGGTTGGAGTTGCAAAAAGGTTTTAACCAAAGGCATCAATTGGTGCCACTTTAATCCTCTCTGTGCAACCAATTTAATATGCACATTTTGCAAACCTACGTCTTTGTCAATACCTCTATGCTCAGCATACCATTTGCACCAGAAAACATAGCTGTGCCCTACAATCCATACTGTAAGCATCTTGAAGGGATGTCTGGAAGGAATGAAAAGGTGTCTGTAGCTGAGGTAGTCAGTTTGTGAAATGAGAGGTATCTAAATGGTGGAGAAGATGCTATTTTTGAAAAAGCTTATAAGTGATTGGCTGTTCATCAACATCGTGCACTCAAAAATAAGATGAATGTTACTTTCCTGAAGAAGCATGTTTCTGATTGGTGATTAAAAAGTGTTTGGAAGGTACAGTAGATAGGATAAGGTAATATTTTGAAAAGTCAACCACACCTGCTAGGTGGATTTGTAAGCTACTGTGCTGAACTTGAAAATATGCTGAACTTGTGACCTGCCAGTACAGTTGAATGTTGCAGAAACTGTTAATATGGAAAATGGGATTAAGCAGAATGGGGGAAGGGCTGAAACTTAACTGGGAATTTAAAATGTGAAATGGTAGCTTATATATAAGTGATATGTTACTAAATTAAGTTTTTCTAAGTCAGTAGTATGTGTAGAAGTAGTGTGTTGTTAAAAAATAATACTGGTATTATTAGAAATAGGTTCTTGAACTCCTGTAAGGGTTCGAGGCTCCATCGCGATGCTACACTGCGGCACCGCAATGGAGTCGCGACTCCAGAAAATTCCAGAACCAGTTTGAGCTCTTTTAGAAGACAGTTAGAAAGGGTTAATATCTCTAACCAATAGAAATGTGTTTCACAATTTGAAATATTGTAGAAAGCAATTTGATTTGTTACTTACATTTATTTGTGTGCAGAAAGAGAGGGAAAGTTTGCCATTACTGGTTTTACGTTGTTGAGAGTGGTGCATTACATTTAATGTGTGCAAAAGAAAATCTTTTATGAGTATATGATAATTTATATTCTGCAATACTATTTTAAAGGTGAGTTACAAATTTGTAAGGTGTGTTATATATTATGTAGTAGTGCTTCACTCTTTGTAGTGATATTTTTAGATTTGAAATGCATTATTTTCAAAGTTTTGAAATTATAAGACAAGTGTGATGTTTGAAATATGTTACGAAATGTACAGATGTGTATTGTAGTTTGTTTTATCGCACTGAAATGATTATTGAAATAGTTTGTGCATACTAATATGTGCACATTGGTAGATGGATTAGTGATTATGGTAGTTTGTATGAGTCTGTGGGAAGGTACAGTTGAAGTGTGCCACATAATTTTAGGTGTCTCTTTGAAATGGTGTTGTGGGGATTCTGCACATATACAGAACTATTCGCAGGAAAACAGGACCTCGGTGTATAGTGGTGTACCAACCATCCACCTTAGTGCCCAAAATCCCAATCCGACTAGCTATAGTGTCTCATTCGTTCTCCGTACTACAGCGAAGCTACCAATGGTTTGACAACCCAGAACACGGACTCTTTCAGGAATCGCTGGAGCAAGAACACTCTTTCATTACTCACTCATACTTGTCCACAACGTGCGTATTAAGAGACACAGTATAGTTTAAAATGTTTATTTCAACTATCGTGCTCTAAGACACAGTACACGTGCCAGTACTAGCAGCATAATGCATAAAGACAAAACAGTAAACATTGTTACAATTCCATAGAATACAAACGGGGACAGCATTTTATAAAGACAGTGGATAAAGGACTAGAATGCCTTGCCACCCTCCCCGTGCTAGTAACTAGTTTATTATAAAAATAGAAGACCTCTGGGCTTTGTCAGGGGGACCCCCATACCTCAAGAACTAGATGCAAGGTTTACATCATCGGACAAGCACAGCTCTTCTCCCTGGAAAGATTTTTCCCCAAGTGCCTCCAACAGGGAGATCACAATATTAAAAGCACACGACTTTCTCCAGTGCAGCTGTATTTCATGTTATGTCTAAGTGCGAGGGGCTGACCAGAACAGCAACAACAAGGGACGTTGTTTTTCGACCTTGTACATTGTGTGCAGACGAAAACCACAGAGAACATCAGAAAAGGTGAAAGGCAGAAATGCAGACAGTTCTAATGTGAACGGTCACAAGCAGAGTCTGGAAAAACAAAGTCACAGAGTAACGTGTGCAAAGGAGGCATCATGGCAGCTAGGCCTAAGCTAACTTAGCAATGTCGACCCTGGGGCCACAATCCACACTACAATGGGAAGTGCAGTCTGTCATGTTTTAAGGTCTGCATGGTCTTGTGACTTAGGTATGTCTCTGCTTGCACATGTAATCTCATACGTGTTATGCATCTGAAGATGTTAGACGTATAAAACACAGGTATACATCTATTTGTATGTTTCTTTTATATATGATACCACTAGCAAAAAGGTACAGACACATGCATGCATGCTTTCAGGAATATGGTGAGACTTACAACAGAGACATGCAAAGGGTTGCTGATTTATATTTGGCTAGGCCCAACAGCCTAAGTAGTAGTAGAAGGGTGAAGCTGCAGCACAAAAGTGAGGTTTAAGACATATTGGCAGAGGGATTAGTGATTAGGATACTTTGCATGAGTCTGTGCAAAGGTACACCTGAAATACGCCGCATATTTTACGTGTTTGTTTGAAATGGGAAGTGCATTCTGTTAAGTTTTAAGGTCTGCATGGTCTTGTGACCGAGGTATGTCTATACTTGCACATGTATTCTCATACGTGTTCTGCATCTGAAGATGCTAGACGTATAAAACACATCAATTTGTGTGTTTCTTTTACATAGGATACCACTAGTAAAAGGTACAAACACATGCATGCATGCTTTCAGGAATATGGTGAGACTTACAACAGACACATGCAAAGGGTTGCTGCTTTATATTTGGGTAGGCCCAACACTCTGAGTAGTAGTAGAATGGTGAAGCTGCAGCACAAAAGTGAGGTTTAAGACATGTTAGCAGAGGGATTAGTGATTAAGCTACTTTGTATGAGTGTGTGGAATGGTACACTTTAAGTATGCTGCATACATCTAGGTGTCTGTTTGAAATGTGAAGTGCAGTCTGTTAATTTTTAAGGTCTGCATGGTCTTGTGACTGAGTTATGCTTCTACTTGCACATGTATTCTCATACGTGTTATGCATTTGAAGATGCTAGACATATAAAAGACAGGTATACTTGTATTTTGTATGTTTCTTTTATATATGATACCACTAGAAAAAGGTACAGACACATGCATGCATGCTTTCAGGAATACGCTGAGAGTTACAACAGACACATGCAAAGGGTTGCTGCTTTATATTTAGCTAGGCCCAACACTCTCAGTAGTTGCTGAATAGTGAAGCTGCAGCACAAAAGTGAGGTTTAAGGCATGTTGGCAGAGGGATTAGTGATTAGACTACTTTGTATGAGTCTGTGGATAGGTACACTTGAAGTACACCACATAAATGAAAGTGTCTCCTTGAAATGGGAAGAGCAGTCTGTCAAGTTTAAGGGACTTCATGGTCTTGTGACTGAGGTATGTTTCTACTTGCTCATATATTCTCACACGTGTTATGCATCTGAAGATGCTAGACGTATAAAACACAGGTATACATCTATTTGTAAGTTTCTTTTATATATAATGCCACTAGCAAAAGGTACAGATACATGCATGCATGCTTTCAGGAATATGGTGAGAGTTACAACAGACACATGGAAAGGGTTGCTGCTTTATATTTGGCTAGGCCCAACACTCCCATTAGTTGCTGAATAGTGAAGCTGCAGCACAAAAGTGAGGTTTAAGACATGTTGGTAGAGGGATTAGTGATTAGGCTACTTCGTATGAGTCTGTGGAAAGGTACATTTGAGGTATGCCGCATATATTTAGGTGTCTCCTTGAAATGGGAAGTGCAGTCTGACAAGTTTAAAGGACTTCATGGTTTTGTGATTGAGGTATGTCTCTACTTGCACATGTATTCTCACATGTGTTATCCATCTGAAGATGCTAGAAGTACAAAACAAAGGTATACATCTATTTGTATGTTTCTTTTATATATGATTCCACTAGCAAAAGGCACAGACACATGCATACTTGCTTTCAGGAATATGGTGAGGGTTACAACAGAGATATGCAAAGGGTTGCTACTTTATATTTGGCTAGGCCCAACACTCTGAGTAGTCGCTCCATAGTGAAGCTGCAGCACAAAAGTGAGGTTTAAGACATTTTGGCAGAGGGATTACTGATTAGACTACTTTGTATGAGTCTGTGGAAAGATACACTTGAAGTACGCCGCATAAATATAGGTGTCTCCTTGAAATGGGAAGTGCAGTCTGTCAAGTTTAGGGGACTTCATGGTCTTGTGATTGAGGTATGTTTCTAATTGCTCATATATTCTCACACGTGTTATGTATCTGAAGATGCTAGATATATAAAACACAGGTATGCATCTATTTGTATGTTTCTTTTATATATGATGCCACTAGTAAAAGGTACAGACATATGCATGCATGCTTTGAGAAACATAGTGAGACTTATAAGAGTGACATGGGAAGAGTTGCTGTTTTTAATTTGGCTAGGCCCAAGATTCTGAGCAGTTGTTGAAAACTGAAGCTGCAAGAGAAAAGTGAGGTTTAAGACATGTTGGCAAAAGGATTAGTGATTAGGCTACTTGCTATGAGTCTGTGGAAAGGTACACTTGAAGTACGCCCCTAAATTTAGGTGTCTTCTTAAAATGGGAAGTGCAGTCTGTCAAGTTTAAGGAACTCCATGGTCTTGAGAATTACGTGTGTCTGCTTCTATATCTATTGTCTTATGTGTTATGCATCTGAAGATGGTAGCTTGAAAACCTGGTCGGTTTGGCTACTGGTAGACAAATCTCTTAGTTCTGCTCTGTCGTTCGGTTGCAGAGCCTTTGATGTCTTCTTAATGAAGTTATTGTGGAGCCTCCCACATAGCTTGTTCAATACCCAGATGCCATGTTTTATGAGCAGAAAGAAATACATACACTTTTTTTACACAAATTTAGACAGCATGCGCTCTGAAACACTGATATTCAACTATATCACTGTTATAAGTCTCACCATATTTCTCAAAGCAGACATACATCAGTCTGTGCGTTTTGGATACCTGTGTTTCACAGCGTATGATCTCTAAATGTGTGTAAAAAAGTCTATGTATTCCTCTCAGCTCGTAAAACATGGCACCTGAGTATTGAACAGGCTATTTGAGAGGCTCCATAACAAGTATATACAGAAGACAGCAGATGCTGTGCGACCAAATGATAGAGCAGGACTGAGAGATTTGTCCACCGGTAGCCAAACCAACCAGGTTTTCAGGCTACCATTTTCAGATGAATAACACATGAGACAATAGATGTAGAAGTAGACACATACCTCACTCACAAGAGCACGTAGAGTTATAAATTTAACAGACTATTTTTCTCAGTTCAAGCAGACTCGTAAACTTATACAGCCTACTTCAAGTGTACCTTTCCACAAACTCATAGCAAGAAGCCTAATTTCTAATTCTTTTGTCAACTTGTCTTAAACCTCACATTTCTGTTGAAGCTTCAGTTTTTACCAACTGCTGAGAATCTTGGGACTAGCCAAATTTAAAACAGCAATCTGAACCATGTTACTGTTTAAAGGTGCGTGTTCTTGTGACAGGTTTGCTATTGTGTAAAGTACAGTATTCTAAATATTTACGTGTTAGTATTTGTTTATTTATTGTTATGAATATTAATATATAATTATTTCAAAAGTAGAAAATTATTTAACAAACTATTGAAACGTATCTTTGTTTTTTTCAGATATTTACATTTATTGGTAAAAAACATTGAGAATGGCAAAAAAAGATCATAAGAGAAGACAAGAAAAAAACAGTATTATTTAAAGGAAAGAGAAAAGAAGAAATTTGATGAACTGCAAAATGTTACACTGAAGAAAAAGAGTTCTGGTATTGGCCTTGACGAAGGAAGTCAGCGGGTCGGGTGCTGCCATTTGGCAGGACGCCACTCGATTTTTCATCTATTTCCCCCAGGAGAGGTCCCTTTGTCCTCCACTCTTGGAAAAGGATCATGCCCTATTTAATTCTAGTATCTTTAGTTAAAAACGAGGTGTTTGTAATTTTTTCCTTGCTGCAGGGTGTGGCTACAGGCCTCCTCCCCCCTGGGCATGACCATAAAGCACTAATAAGGCGTCCAAAATGTATATAAGGTTTCCTCTTGGTGTTTGGTTGTTGTGGCATTAACTGTACCGCCACTAATTGTATATAGGCGGTTTCTCTGGCCACGACACGCAGTTATAGTCATTGGACCGAGCATGTTTTTCACACACTGTTTGACCACCTAATGTATTAACTTTGAATCACACCCCACAGTTTGGTGTTCACTTTATATTCGTGGTACTTCAGCCCAGGGCAGACATGTTGTTTTAAACTCTCCACTGTTTTTTCTTTATTACAGATACGGAATGACGTTACAGGTTTAACAAATCGTATGTAGGTTATGTGAATTGCGCATGGCATGCAAAACTGAGTGATTCTATTAGAGGACAGCACGGAATGGCACCAGTAGGAACAGGTTTCCTATCAGTCCTGAAGAAGAGCCACTAGGAGAAAGGCTCGAAACATGTTGACCACCTACGTCACTATTGTGAGTTACGATGTTTGTTCTATTCATGTCTGTTTTTAATATATATCCTGCTGCAATTGCAGCCCTAATGCATATATTTTTAATGTATACATTTTTATTTGTACATATTTATGTGCTATATGGCTTTCCTTATATGCCTTGTGTATTTTCTCAGTTTGAGTCGTTCGTTTATGTCATTGTATTATGTGTGTATAATTTTTATGTTTATATTTGTTTTCTATTGTGGCATGTTGTGACTTATGTTATGTTTTATATATATGTTTTCAGCCCTGATGAAGTTCCCTCAGTGGAACGAAATGCGTTTGCTGATTGCCATATTTTACTATCAAGATTAATAAAAGGACATTATTTGGATACATTTGGAGGACATTGACTCGGTTCTTGGTGCACCTTCCTATTTGTATAAAGAATATGCTTCTGGTTTCCAGTAGAGCTTAACTGCGGCAAGCTCTGGAAGTGGCTGCACAGGACACTTATTATTTTTGAAAACTGGGGTTTTGATGTGCTGAACCTGTGGTCAGCCGTTGCTGGTGCTTTCTTGTTTATACTAAGTTGTGGACCGTTTTGCACTCATCCCATTTGACACCTTTGTATAACAATGTCGAAATTTAATGATGGCCGTGAGGAAATGGCTCAAAACTTGTTTGGGGCAAGTGCCACCAAACAGATAACTACTCAGGGGGCTACTACCAGCACAAGCCTCAAAACACTATTTCAAAGATTAGATCGGCTCAAGAAGCAGGAATTAAGCAGATGGTGGGATGGGGTGACCCTCAAGCAATATATGGAAAATGGTAAAATCCCTATGGGGTTGCGCATACTTATCTTTCCCACCTTCGAGGACTTAAGTGAAGACCTACTTAAGGAGTGGGAATGTAATCTTGAAGGGGCATCTCAAACCATGATGCGAATCCTGGTGAGACATGCCTTTGAGAAGGGAGAAAAACTTCAGGCAGAGATTGAGATGGTTGAAAAAGAAATCAATGATCTGACACAAAAAGACTTAATTGAGAAGAATTATGGTATTTTGAAACAGGTTATGGATAATCACCAAATATACCTGAAAGAGAAGAAATTGAGGAAGATAAAAAGGGACGATAAAGATTACCGGGATGGCAGGGTCTATACGTTCGCGAAAAAATTTGATGGAGTGCAGGGTTTAGAGGATAAAAAAAGAACTAGAGAAGATAGAGATGAAAGTGATGAAACTCGTTCTAACAGTAATTTATCTATATCATCACTGAGTAGCACTGCATCCAATATCACCATGCCTGAGGCCCCTTTAGGGGAAGGTGCCTCCACTTTCCAAAAAGAACTGGCCAAGTTGCGAATCAGCAATCGATTGCAACAAAAAAGAGACCAGTCAAAATCAGGAGGGGAGGGAGGAGGACAAAAGGGAGGTACAAGAGGGGGAACAACAGACAAGGCGAACACAGGGACGAGGCCCAAGAAGGTTCCTTGAATTTGACATGTGATGATAATGTTCCTAATGATTTACGAAATGCCAATCAAGACTTAAAAATTGTTAATTTGTCAAATAAAGTCCTTGATGATGACAAAATTAAATTACTCAGTAGGGGTTTGAGTTTTTGTCCCACTCAAAGTGGGGATTTGACTAACGCACATATTGATTTATACAAATTCATAAGAGTACTTAAACTTAAAGATTATTTTTCCAGAAGACCTTGTGATCCAGGAGGGGCCCCGATTATTAAACATCCGGGGACACATACCATCCGGGACATTCGTGATGTACAATGCCTTTTGTCACTGAATGAGGAAGATGTGTATGATATTCCGACCCTGCTTAATGATTTTGACATCCCACAGAATCAGAGTGTGGACAGCGGGCTTCACCTTAAGTCCAAGTTCATACCTGCTAATTCCTATCACCAGCACATCGATGTTTTTCACAACAAGGTTTCAGGAGAACTCTATGAAATAGCAGTACCCAATAAATTTGCACCTAATGCTAATAACAACATCTCGGCTGCTGAAAGACTAGCTCTAAACAGATTGAGCAAGGACTCTACCATTGTGATCAGAGAGGCCGATAAAGGCGGAAACGTCGTTATAATGAATCATGAGGACTATATACAAGAAATCACTAGACAGCTTAGCAATGGACAGTGCTATAGGAAATCCAAACTAACCCTATTTCTAATCTCACTAACATGATTAACGCTAGACTCAATGAATGGAAGGATACATGTCTACTGACGGAGGAAGAGTGTAGATACCTGCGGGTGGATTGCCCTACTTTTCCTTGTATATATATTTTACCTAAAATTCATAAAGGAGGGCAATTCCCCCTGGGTAGACCAATTATTTCAGGGGTGGGCTCACCCACTGAAAAATTGTCAGAATATGTAGACTTAAGAATACAGACGTATGTCCTTAACTTACCATCCTATGTAAAGGACAGCAAGGATATTTTAATGAAGTTTAAGGATTTTGAGTGGTCAGAGGACCTCATGTTTGTCACCTTTGATGTGGAGAGCCTCTACACATGTATTGGGAAGGAATATGGAATCATGGCAATGCAGTCTTTCCTGGATATGGAGGATGCTGAACTATATGACTTTAATGAGATGGTTGTGAGAATGATTGACATCATCCTAACGAATAATTACTTCCTATTTGATAATCGCTGGTTCCAGCAGATACAGGGGACGACGATGGGCTCCAAGTTTGCTTCCTCTTATGCCTGCCTTTTTATGGGGTGGTACGAGAGGGAGCATTCTTGGGGCAAAGGTGCCTCCCCTGGACCAATTACATTGTGTACTGGGGGAGGTATATAGATGATGTCATCTGCTTATGGTCTGGTTCAGAGGATCAACTACATCAATATTTTGCATTTTTGAACGACAATGCTTTTAATGTTAAGCTGACTATGTCTTTCAAACAAAGAGAGTATACATTTCTTGGATATCCAATTCTATATAAAACATGGCAAAATACAAAGTACGCTCTTCAGAAAAGAGACTGCGTGTAAAGGGATTTTGCATGCTGCTAGTGCCCACCCTAGCTCTGTCATCAACAATATCCCTTTTGGTGAGATGACACAAATTAGGCGTAACTGCAGCGAGGAGGAAACATTCATTTCTCAAATTACTGCATCTAAACAGAAATTTGCCAGAAGAGGATATGCTAACAAGACTCTTGATAGGGCTGAATTTAGAGTCCTTCAGTTAAATAGAGACGACACACTGAGGGATAAACATAAGAGCAAGGGTACCGTTACTACCAACAATAAGGCCAAGTTCATTACTCAATACACTACACACAGCAGTAAAATCTTCAATATTTTTCGAAGGAACTGGCACCTCCTGTTAGACATCCCTGGGCTCAGGGATTCTATTGACAATAGACCAGCTATTACATATAGGAGAGGAGTGTCATTGAGAAATTCTTTATGTCCAAGTTATGTAGTCACACCTAAAAATACGAATACCTGGTTACCAATGAAGCCAAAGGGTTTCTTCACCTGTGGAATGTGCAATGTTTGTCCATGGGGAAAAAATAAAACAAAGACTTTTGCATACAGTTCACCTAAGCAACACACAATTGGACACTTCCTAAACTGCAATACAACTCATGTGGTTTATGTAATTGGTTGTAAATGTGGTATTGTTTATGTTGGCAGCACGATTCGCTGTCTCAAAACCAGGATACAGGAACACCGTAGGGCATTAAAAAACAGAGATGACAGATACCCCATTACGAACCATTATTACAACGTACATCCTGATGACCTGACATTTTGGTTTCATGCAATTGACCATGTGCCTATTAACAAAAGAGGAGGCAATAGGGAATGTCTACTCAGACAGATTGAGTCCAAATGGATCTGTCATCTCAGGGCTACTGTTTTGGGGCATAATACCGATGGCGAGATGCACTATTTCTTATAATCATGTGCTATGGTGATAAACTAGTTATGCTGCTGCTAACTGAACAGGATTTCCCATTATAACTGGTTACCATAATATTCGCCAATCTCTATATGGTTCTGCTGCTCGATGTGTCCGTTTCAAAATGAAGTGTATGTTTGCTTTTTATTTTCATTTACTTCTCCTGTTTCTTTATCACTCATCCTCCTATTTCCATTTTCGTTTTCTGAAACATTTTACACTGACCGTA